>CM035096.1:34576607-34661527 GCA_020205505.1 Panax japonicus | reverse complement strand
GTTCACAAAAAAAAATCTTTTCTTCTAAATTATCTATTGTGACCCTTATTCTTAAAGCTTAATCCATGTTTTGATTTTCATCATCCTCAGTCCCAAATGGTGATACCAATGAATATCTTTGGCATGTAGTGCAAAGATGAATGATTAACTAATGAATATCTTTGGCCGTAGTGCGAAGATGAACAGGTGTTGAGATAAACATGACCAACTGGTGATACAATGAATATCTTTAGCCTGTAGTGCAAAGATGATTAAAGATGTATATTGATTGTTGTTACAGGGATAAAATATTGTTGATGGACTTTTAAACCTTAGAAGACAGTAGAATTCTTTCTCTACGTGACTCTTCTAATGGATTGCTGTTCCGCTGCACTTGTTGATCTAAAACTTGTTGTCTATTATATTTTATCAGATTTTTCCCTGTTGAAGACTAACGATAATTTGTTGTATATTATCTTAGTCATAATATTCTTTACTGGGCTAGTTGAGCTCACCCTTTCCTTTTTGTTCCATTTTTCTACTCAGGTGGCGAGAATATAGCGAGTACGAGTCGGGGTATGGAATGAAGGTTTTAGGGAGAGTTGTTTAGTAGTCATCACCATTTTTATAAAATAATGTATCAATAATATGGGGATTTATTTGTATGTGGATATTGTCTAGATGGCAATATCTGTATTTAAACTCATAATTTTCATGTTGTAATAATAAAGTTGTAGTTGTTTCTAAACCATGTATTGACAACTCAGAATGGGTGATGTATACCTGTTTTGGGGGTGTCACAGTTGGTAGATAGATGATTGGTTTAGAAATCAAAAATAAAAAATGTATTGTCTTTTTTGTTTCCCACTTAAATATTTTAATTTACCAAAATACCAAAGCAACATACGCATAGTCAAACAGGAAGAAGACGTTACTCTAACTTAATGGAAGAAGACAATGAATGTTTGCATCCACAAATGGCGGATTCATGAAGATTTAATAGTTTATTAACATTTGGCAGCTGGAGAGAGTTGAGTAAAATTAGTTTATTAATATTTATTTCATTCCAAAATTAGAGAGAGATAATGGCAAATTTTTTAATGACTAGTATATGTTTCACACACACTTACATATGTGAATATTTTTCTGATATATTAAATAATTAAAATATAGTGACACCTCTCTAAATAAGTATAATATATTAATTTTCTTTTTAATTTTTTAAATAATAATTAATATTTTTACAAGTTTTCAGGGTTGACCAAATAAATAAAGTTACATATTTACGTTTGTATATATGTTATCAAATTATTATTCATAAATAACATACATATTTCCAATAATAAATGAAAAAATTATTATATTTTAATTAAATACACATTAAGTATAGTTTTGTTTGTAATTGGCACATCTTATTTAAATTGTTAGTAATTTATATAAAAAATTAATTTAATTTAATTAACACGTATACTTTTGGGTAAATAGTACAAATATTAAAAAATTTAAATTAAATTATTAGAGGCATTGTTGCAATTAGAGTGAACGGGGTAGGTTGATAATTTAGTTTTTGGTCTTTAGCAGTGAAAATTATTATTCTATTTTTTGACTACATATTATAAGTATCACATGTTAAATTTATCTCGAGTATATTTCAAAATTTGTGATATTTATGATTTTGGTTATATTTTTAATGTATAGTTGTGTTGATTTTGTAACATTGCGAAAAAAATGTAATAATTATTATTATCTTTATCTTGTAAAAAGATTTTTTTGTTTTAATTTTTTTCCATTTTTTTGCATATCAAATTTTTTCATTTTATTGTAAACAATTATGCCTAAACGTGACTTTTGTTTATTTTAATATTTGAGAAAATTAAGTAACATAATTATTTTATATGAATAAAAAGATTCTTTCTATAGCAAGTTATGCCCAACTTTGTTTTATTTATATTTTAATATTTTTAAAAATTAATTATAATTTTTTTTAATTTGCTTTATAGGTATTAAGATTTCACTTTTTAATTACAAAAATTATGTCTAAATGCAAATTATGTAAATTTTAATCTTTGAGAAATTTAATTAGCAAAAAATGTATGAATTTATTTTCAGTTAACCAATCAATCCCTAGAATCACGTCAAATGCAAGTATTTTCAATGAAATAAGATCGACATGTAATGTAAGGGTACCAATTTGAACCAAACAAGACTTATAAAAAGTGGATGTAATGAAGATTTCTCCCAACGGAGTTTTAACAGATAAGTCAAAGTCTAATTTCTCCGGAGTCAAATTTAATCGTTGAGCGCAAGTAAGAGAAATAAAAGAATGGGTAGAAACGGTATCAAATAAGGTATAGACTTCGCTAGAGTTTATGATAAGCTTACCCGTGATGACCTCGTTCGGGTTCCTTGCTTTCTGAGAGGTCACAACAAATTCTCTCACTTGCACCATCGGCTTTGACTTTTCTGGGACGACCTTTGGTGCCTCCATCCTAGCTGAACTTGTCTTCGGTGAACGACAAAATTGGGCTAGGTGACCTTCTCTTCCACAATTATTACACGCTTTGGATGGCATCGCGCAGTTTGGATTGATATGTCCCTCCCCTCCGCATTTGAAGCATATGATAGGTGGTCGTTCTCCTTCCTTAACCACGGTTCCTGGTGCTGACGTCTTTCCATCATTGTGAATCTCCTTTTCTTGAAATATCCATTTTTACTGTCTTGGCCATGATTACCACCGAAGTGGTTACCATTTCTGGCATGTTGATTCCCTCCACGTTTGTTGTCACCGCTTCGATGACTGATACCACTGGTATTTTCATGCGGCCAGCTGCTTTCTCTTGGTTGCGTTGACTCGTTACCTCGCTCCAATAACTGAGTCATATTTACAACATCTAAGTACAAATATAGTTTATGAGAAATAAGATATTGACGTATCTCCGGTTTCAAACCTATTAAAAATATTAGTGTCATTCGCTCCTCATTATCGACCAAATGGGATGCAAACCGAGATAACTCCGCAAATTTAGCCTCGTATTGCGACACGGTCATATTATTTTGCTCCAACTTGATAAACTCCACCTCTTTCATGTGACGAATACTTTCGGGAAAGTATTTGTCGTTGAATAGCTCTTGGAACTTCTCCCAAGACATCTTGAGTGCGTCAAGCTGGGTATGTTTTACAGATTCCCACCAGTAATCTGCCTCTTCACGCAACATGAAGGTGGCGAAGGGAACCTTTTTCTCCTCGGAGCATCCCAAGACATCAAATATCTTGGTAATTTGCTTTATCCACGCTTCCGCCTTAAGTGGATTTGGCTCTCCTATAAACTCGGGTGGTCCCAGCTCCTTGAACTGTTTAGCGGTGACCGTTTGAGAGTTTTCAGTGTTTCAACCTGTATTTTAAACAGGAGCCGCTCTCGCTTGATGTTGCATGAATTGCATAAAGCATCTGAACATTCCATCGTTCATCATTTGGTCAGTGTTGTTGTTTGTATAAGGATTGTCGCCTTCCTGATGCACATTATTCTGATTGTTGATCTATGGAGACTCAGCGGTCTCTTGTGCCCCATTGCTATTCTCAATATTCTCGGATGCCATTTTCAAATACTGCCACAAAACAAGGGTTAATTGAATGCAACATATTATCTCTATACTCTGACCAACCAATTAAATTCCAAAAAATTAGGTAGGTCATACTAGCGAAGGAATTCCCCGTCTCTCCCCTCCTAGTTCTAGTCACACATCTTAGCCAAGGATCATATCCCTAAGCTTTGATACCAACTGTGACACCCCCAAAACAGGTATACATCACCTATTCTGAGTCGCCAAATACATGGTACATAATACAAATACAACTTAATTATACAACTGTTGTGCAAAGTACGACAAAACATAAGATGTGAGTTTTAATACAAATATTGTCGTCTAGACAATATACAAACTTAAATTCAATATTATTACATTTATTTTTCCACTATTTTACTGAATAGTGAGGACTACTAATGCTATCATATGGTCCGTCACCCCGTTCCCCGACTAGTCCCTAGTACGTTTGTAAGACCCCAACTTTTTATAAATAAAATTGAATTTCCTATATTCATTATTTTGAAGTTAAAAGGTGTTAATTGATGTAATACTTCGGTTATGGGTGAAATTTGCAAATTTTACAAAATAAGCAAGTGGTTATAAAATAATCATTGTTGTCGGAGAATATTCGTTTGGTCGTGGAATATTCTTTTTGTCGGGAATATTCGTACAACGGCGCAGTCAATTGTAGGCCCCATAACGGAATAAATCGGTCTGGATGAAGAAAAAGGACAAATTTGGGTTTTTATAAATTACGACATAATTTTTACTGTTACACATATGTTTGATTACTTGTTGGTTAAAATACAGTATACGCGTGGTTGTACAGTAGCACACGGGTTATTGCACAATATTATTGAATTTATTGATTCTTACGTAAGGGGAAAGGCACTACACAATATTGCTGTACAGTGGTTAGCTGTTCAATATTTTATTTATATTGATTCAATAAATTGCTGCGTTGATATTTATATTATTGTTGTCGAATAATTGTCACGGCACAGTTATTTCCATTATCAGATCAATAATTCATATTATTTGAGTAATATTATAGATAACATATTGGGCAATGTCTGAAGGAAAGTTCTGTCAAGGAGAGGCTTAGGTCATCTAAATTGCGCGCCAGTAAGGAGAAATCCTTATTGGAAAGCCCCATCTTTTCCTGGGAAACCGGCCCTGGTTGTCATAATTGCGCACACATTCTGTAATATTATTTGTGAATTAATTATTGATTTATATGATAAAAAAATATTTATTTAATATGGATATAAATGATGGATTTATTTATTTTATGTGATTACAAGTGATGGATTTATTTATTTTATGTGGATATAAATGAAAGAATTTTAGCATGAAATAATTGTGAAAGTTTGACATAATTTTTGTGGAATTACAATTATTTCTCCAATAGAATATTCATTCAAAATATTATTACATTTTATAATTGGTTAAATAATAATATTATTGTTATATTATATATATTATATATATATATATTATATATATATATGCATGTGATTAAAGGGGTGGGTGGGAGATTTTTGTTGCTGCAAAGTTTGATAAAAAATGGGTGGGCCTTAACCTTTGAAATGGTAAGGCATTAAATTGGCAGATTATTATTAGGTGGCCCCTCATTTGGCAAGAATTCTAGAGGCGTGCATTCATTTATTCAAGTTGGCAAAGTATGACCAATTAGGTGGCTTTTATTTGTCAAAAGTGTGTTATTCAATTCTTTATATTTGGCAGAATGTGGTTTTCTAAATTGATGAGCAGAATACTTTCGCCTGCAACAAATTTTTTCATATTGATGGGCCCTCACCTAATTGAAATAATGAAATTAGGCAGAAGTTAGGCTGATGAGTTAGGCGCATCAGTTTGTTTTTCCTCCGTGGTTTTACTATAAATAGGAGGTAATCCTCCTTCCTCAACCACACCTTGATAATCAAAAAAAATTTTCTATAGTATTGTGAGTATTTTCCTGAGTATAAGAATATTTTGAGCGTAGTTTTTCTGCAAGATTTTCTCAGAATAATATCCGATATTTCAGTCAAATCCAAGCTTCTACTAAGGTAAAGGATATTATTCTATTGCAATACTCGGGAGAAAAATATTAATTTTTTTTCATACTCCTATTATGTAAACGATATTATTTCATCTCGTATTCCTAAATTTGAACTTTACTTGGTAAGTATTGCTTCTATAATTCCTGAAATGATTAGAAATTTTGTTTCATCTAATATCATTTCATAGGAATATTGGTCTGAACTTTTTATCAAATTTGGAACTTGTCATTACTGGTACTGTTCACGGTACTGTTCATGGGTACTGTTCACGAGTACTGTTCACAAAAAAAATATTTTTTTCTTCCAAATTATTTGTTGTGACCCTTATTCCTAAAAGTTTAATCCATGTTTTGATTTTTCATTATCCTCAGTTTTAAATGGTGATATAATGAATATCTTTGGCCTGTAGTGCAAAGATGAATGATTAACTAATGAATATTTGGCACGTAGTGCAAAGATGAACAGGTGTTGAGATGAACATGACCAACTGGTGATACAAATGAATATCTTTGGCCTGTAGTGCAAAGATGATTAAAGATGTATATTGATTGTTGTTACAGGGATAAAATATTGATGATGGACTTTAAATATTAGAAGACAGTAGAATTTCTCTACGTGACTCTTCTAATGGATTGCTGTTCCGGCTGCATTTATTGATCTAAATTGTTGTATATTTATCAGATTTTCCTGTTGAAGACTAACGATAATTTTTGTATATTATCTTAGTCATAATATTCTTTACTGGGCTAGTTGAGCTCACCCTTTCCTTTTTGTTCCATTTTTCTTCTCAGGAGGTGAGAACATAGCGGGATCGAGTCGGGGTATGGAGTGATGTCTAGGAGATGTTTTAGCCAGTCATCACTATTTCTATAAAATAGTGTTTTGATAATTGTAATGAGGACCTTCCTGTTGTGGTGGATATTGTCTAGAAAGACAATAATTGGATTTAACATCACAGTATGTATGTCGTATTTCACACGACATTGAAAGTGTAGTTTGCTTTATGTATCATGTATTTTGTGACTCAGAATGGGTGTGGTATACCTGTTTTGGGGGCGTCACAGTGGTATCAGAAGATTAGGGATAGATCTTGGCGGAGATCGGGAATAGAAACTAGGAGGGGAGAGACGAGTAAATCCTTCGCTAGTGTGTCCTACCTAAGCTTATTTGATGGTCGGTCATAATATAGGAATATTATGTGACATGTTAATTTGTTTAATTAACCCTTGTTTTATGGCAGTATTTAAGAATGGCTGCTGAGAACGTTAACAATGGAGTTTATGAGACGTGGAACAACCTTTAGTCGCAAACCAGGAGAACGGCAACAGGAAGGCAATATTCCTCCTGTAAACAACACTACCGACAAACGATGAACGATGGAATGTTTAGGAGCTTTTTGCAGTTCATGCAAAATCAGACAAGGGAGACTCGTGTACAAAATACGGGTGGAAATGATGGCAATGCGCGGTCTGTCACAGCCAAGCAGTTCAAGGAGTTGGGACCACCAGAATTTAAGGGAAAGCCGGATCCGATCATGGCAGAAACGTGGGTCAAGCAAATTACCAAGATATTCGATGTCTTGGGATGCACGGAGGAACAGAAGGTTCCATTTGCCACCTTTATGTTTCGTGGTGAAGCAGATTACTGGTGGGAATCTGTGAAGCGTACCCAGCCAGATGCACTCAACATGTCTGGGAAAGATTTCAGAAACTGTTTAATGACAAGTACTTTCCAGAAAGTATTCGTCATATGAAGGAGGTAGAGTTTATTAGACTCGAACAGAACAACATGACGGTGTCTCAATACGAGGCAAAGTTCGCAGAGTTGTCCAGGTTTGCACCTCATTTGGTGGAGAATGAGGAACGCATGACGCTGTTTCTGAGAGGTTTAAAACCCGAGATTCGCCAATACCTTATATCTCATAAATTTTCTATATTCAGATGTTGTAAACAGGGCTCAGTTATTAGAGCGAGATGGTGAGTATACTCAACCGAGGGACCACAACCAGGGTAGTCATCAGAACGATGATAACCAGCGAGGAGGAAAGAATACGGACAAAGGTGGTAACCACTCAGGTGGTAATCGTGGACATGATAATAGGAGAGGTGACTCAAGTGGAAATTTCAGAAAGAGGAGATTCAACAACGACGGGAAGACATCAACAGCAGAACAACACCAACAACAAATGCTAGGGGAGGGGAACGACAGCCAGTTAGATGTTACAATGCGGGAAGGATGGACATATCAACCCAAACTGTCACACAATCCAAGGTATGTTACAACTGTGGAAGGAAGGTCACATTCGCTTGAGATTGTACTACTAGCGAAACCAAGTTCAGCGGGAGTGGTGATTCCAAGGGTGTCCCGGATAAGTCGAAATCACGGTTCCTGGAAGAGCTTTTGTCGTGACTGGCCAAAACGTAAGGAACCCGAACGAGGTGATCACGAGGTAAGCTAATCTTGAATTCTTGCGAAGTTTATACTTACTAGATACCGGATTCTACCCATTCTTTTATCTCTCCTGCTTGTGCTCAACGTTTAAACTTGACTCCGGAGAAATTAGATTTTGATTTATCTGTTGAAACTCCGTTGGGTGAAACCTTCGTCTACATCTACAGTTTATAAATCTTGCATGATCCAAGTTGGCACTATCACATTACCTGTTGATCTTATCTCTTTAAAGATACTTGCTTTTGATGTGATTTTAGGAATTGATTGGTTAAACACTCATCATGCCAAAATTGATTATTTTCGTAAGGTTTGTTAGTGTTTCATATTCTAACCAACCTGTAATACGAATTCAAACCACTAAACCACTAAAATCAGTCACTGTCATATCAAGCCACAAAGCTATTCGTTTATTGAAAAATGGATGTCAAGCTTTCTTAGCCCATGTTATGGATTTGAATAAAGACAAGTCAGATTTGAATAATATTTCTAGTGGTTAGAGAATTCCCTGATGTATTTCCTGAAGAACTTCCCGGTCTACCCCCAGAACGTGATGTTGAATTCTTTATTGACCTTGAACCGGGTACAAGCCCCATTCTAAAACCCCTATCGAATGGCTCCTATTGAACTTCAGGAGTTAAAAGTCCAACTACAGGAATTATTAGACATCGGTTTCATTCGTCTAGTACTCTCCTTGGGGTGCTCCTGTTTTATTCGTAAAGAAGAAAGACGGGAGTATGCGACTTTGTATTGACTACCGAGAAAAACCATGTCACCATCAAGAATAGGTATCCGCTACCTCGCATTGATGACCTGTTCGACCAGTTACAAGGAGCACAATTCTTTTCAAAGATCGATCTTCGTTCTGGATATCATCAGCTGAAGATTAAAACTGAGGATATTCCAAAGACGGCATTCAGGACTCGATACGGGCATTATGAATTCTTAGTCATGTCTTTTGGATTGACTAATGCTCCTGCTGCTTTCATGGATATGATGAACCGTGTATTCAAGGAATATTTGGATCAGTTCGTTGTTGTCTTTATTGATGACATCCTCATCTATTCCAAAAGCCATGAAGATCATGAGCACCATTTGAAGCTGGTACTACAAAGACTTCGTGAACACAAGCTTTATGCCAAGCTGAAGAAATGCGAGTTCTGGCTTGAGGAAGTAGCATTCCTTGGGCACGTGGTGTCAAAACATGGAGTATCTGTTGACCCGGTAAAGATTGAAGCAATACACAGTTGGGAGCAACCGAAAGTCGGTGACCGAAGTACGCAGCTTTCTAGGCTTAGCTGGTTTATTATCGGAGATTTCGGTGGAAGGATTTTCTCGAATCGCTACTCCATTAACTCAGCTGACTCGGAAAGATGCAAAATTCGTATGGAGAGCGAGGAATGCGAGAAGAGCTTCCAAGAGCTCAGAGGGAGACTCATTTCTGCACCTGTTCTGACAATACCATCTGGTTCGGATGGATTTGTTATCTACAGCGATGCTTCTGGCAAGGGGTTAGGATGTGTTCTCATGCAACATGGGAAAAGTCATAGCCTATGCCTCACGACAATTCAAAGAATATGAGATGACTTATCCTACTCATGATCTGGAGTTAGGCAGTCAGTCGTTTTTGCGTTGAAAATCTGGAGACACTACCTTTATGGAGAAAAAGTGGAGATTTATACGGATCATAAAGCCTCAATATTTCTTCACCCAAAAAAGAACTCAATATGCGGCAACGACGTTGGCTTGAACTGTTAAAAGATTACGATCACACTATTCAATATCATCCTGGAAAAGCGAACGTAGTAGCTGACGCATTGAGTAGAAGATCATATGCAAATACGAGTGCGATATTGTCAACGCAAAGGCCCATTTTATGACTTGCAAAGGATGGAGGTAGAATTAAAGACTCCAGGGACCCATGATGATGGCGAATATACGAGTAGAACTGACTTTAATCGATAAAGTTAAAGCTGCTCAAGCTACGGACCTGGGGCTGATGCAAATGAAGAAGAAAGTACAAGAAGGTGCTATTCCAGAAGCAAGAATCGATGAAGAAGGAATACTTCGATTCAACTCTCGACTTTGCGTTCCGAACGATTCTGACTTGAAGCATAGAATCATGATGGAGGCACACAACCCCGTTTGCAATCCATCCTGGGAGTACCAAAATGTATCATGATATTCGACATACATTTTGGTGGAATAATATGAAGAGAGAGATCGCGGAGTTTATCTCGATGTGTTTAACTTGTCAACGCGTAAAGGCGGAGCATCAAGTGCCAAAGGGTCCATTGCAACCACTTGAGATTTCAGAATGGAAGTGGGAACACATTACAATTGATTTCGTTACAGGTCTTCCCAAGTTCTCAAGGCATAGATGCGATTTGGGTTATTATTGATAAATTAACCAAGTCTGCTCATTTCTTACCTATACAAGAACTTATTCCCTTGAACGTCTGCTCGTATTGTACGTTGAATGAGATTGTCGATTGCATGGCATGCCAAGTATCCATAGTTTCGGATCGTGACCCAAGATTCACTTCAGATTTTGGGTTAGCTTGCAGAAAGCTATGGGCACGGATTTACGATTCAGTTCAGCATACCATCCTCAAAACGGACGGACAATCAGAGAGGACTATTCAAAACTCTTGAAGATCTATTAAGACTCTGTGTCCTAGATTTCAAAGGAAGTTGGGATAAGTACCTTACCACTGGTGGAATTCTCCTACAACAATAGTTATCAAGCAAGTATAGGCATGGCTCCATTTGAGGCGTTGTATGGAGAAAGTGTCGTTCTCCAGTATGCTGGGACGAGGTGGGAGAAGCAACGTTGTTGGGACCAGATTAGTACGCATGACTACAGAAAAGATCCAAATGATTCGACAACGTATTAAAACTTCACAAGATCGACAAAAGAGTTATGCTGATCTTCATAGAAAGGACGTGGAGTTTAATATTGGAGATCATGTATTGTTACGTGTTGCTCCATGGAAGGGAGTTACAAGATTTGGGAAAGAGGAAAGCTCAATCCAAGATTTGTTGGTCCATTTGAGATTCTTGACCGAATAGGAAATGTGGCCTATAGACTCGCGTTACCTCCAAATGTCTCGTGTTCACAATTTTTCACATATCTATGCTTCGTAAATATGTAAAGACCCGAACCACATTATTGAGTTAGAACCAGACGAGATAGCCGAAGATTAACATACGAGGAGATACCTGTTAAGATCTTGGATAGGAAAGAGCATGTCCTACGCACAAGGTTATACCACAAGTAAGTTTTGTGGAGAAACCATGCTATTGAAGAAATGACTGGGAGTTGGAATCGGAAATGAAAGCGAGGTACCCTCACCTTTTCGAAACAACAGGTACGTACGTCAATTTCGAGGACGAAATTTCATAAGGAGGGGAGGTTGTAAGACCCAACTTTTATAAATAAAATTAAATTTCCTTTATTCATTATTTGAAGTAAAAGGTGTTAATTGATATAATATTTGGTTATGGGTGAAATGTGAAATTTTATAAAATAACAAGTGGTTATAAATATCATTGTTGTCGGGGAATATTCGTTTGGTCGTGGAATATTCTTTTGTCGGGAATATTCGTACAACGGCGCAGTCATTGTGGGCCCCATAACGGAAAACGTCGGATGAAAGAAAATGACAAATTGATTTTATAAATAACGACATAATTTTACCGTTAACACTGTTGGATTACTGGTGGTTAAAATACAGTAATACGCGTGGTTGTACAGTAGCACACGGTATTGCACAGTATTGTTGAATTATTGATTCTTACGTAAGAAGCACTACTCAATAATTGCTACAGAGTTACTGTTCAATATTATTTTATTGATTCAATAATTGCTGCGTTGATATTTTATATTATTATTGTTCAATAATTGTCACGGCACAGTATTTCCATTATCAGATCAATAATTCATATTATTTGAATAATTATTAGATAACATTATTGGCAATGTTAGAAAGTTCTGTCAAGGAGAGGTTAGGTCATCTAATTGCGCGCCAGTAAGGAGAAATCCTTATTGGAAAGCCCCCTTTCCTAGAAACGGCCTGGTTGTCATAATTGTGATTCTGTAATATTATTTGTGAATAATTAATTGATTTATATGATAAGGCTTAATATTTATTTGATATGGATATAAATGATGGATTTATTTATTTTATGTGATTACAAGTGATGGATTTATTTATTTTATGTGGATATAAATGAAAGATTTTTAGCATGAAATAATTGTTGAAAGTTTGACATAATTTTTGTGGAATTACAATTATTTCTCCAATAGAATATTCATTCAAAATATTATTATAATATTTTATAATTGGTTAAATAATAATATTATTGTTATATATAATATATATATTTATGCATGTGATTAAAGGGGTGGGTGGGAGATTTTGTTGCTGCAAGTTTGATAAAAAATGGGTGGGCCTTAACCTTTGAAATGGTAAGGCATTAAATTGTCAGATTATTATTAGGTGGCCCCTCATTTGGCAAGAATTTTAGAGGCGTGCATTCATTTATTCAAGTTGGCAAAGTATGACCAATTAGGTGGCTTTCATTTGTCAAAAGTGTGTTATTCAATTTTTTATATTTTGCAGAATGTGGTTTTCTAAATTGATGAGCAGAATACTTTCGTCTGCAACAAATTTTTTCATATTGATGGGCCCTCACCTAATGAAAATAATGAAATTAGGCAGAAGTTAGGCTGATGAGTTAGGCGCATCAGTTGTTTTTCCTCCGTGGTTTTACTATAAATAGGGGTAACCCCTCCTTCCTCAACCACACCTTGATAATCAGAAAATTTTCCTATAGTATTGTGAGTATTTTCTTGAGTATAAGAATACTTTGAGCGTAGTTTCTCTGCAAGATTTTCTCAAAATAATATCCGATATTTTCAGTCAAATCCAAGCTTCTACTAAGGTAAAGGATATTATTTTATTGCAATACTCGGGAGAAAAATATTATTTTCTTTCATACTCCATATTATGTAAACGATATTATTTCATCTCGTATTCTAAATTTGAACTTACTATGGTAAGTATTGCCTCTATAATTCCTGAAATGATTAGAAATTTTGTTTCATCTAATATCATTTCATAGGAATATTGGTCTGAAATTTTTATCAAATTTAGAACTTGTCATTACTGGTACTGTTCACTGGTACTGTTCATGGGTATTGTTCACGGGTACTGTTCACGATACTGTTCATGGTACTGTTCACGGGTACTGTTCACAAAAAAAAAAAAATTCTTCCAAATTATTTGTTGTGACCCTTATTCCTAAAAGTTTAATCCATGTTTTGATTTTTCATCATCCTCAGTCCTAAATGGTGCTATAAATGAATATCTTTGGCCTGTAGTGCAAAGATGAATGATTAACTAATGAATATATTTGGCACGTAGTGCAAAGATGAACAGGTGTTGAGATGAATATGACCAACTGGTGATACAAATGAATATCTTTGGCCTGTAGTGCAAAGATGATTAAAGATGTATATTGATTGTTGTTACATGGATAAAATATTGATGATGGACTTTTAAACCTTAGAAGACAGTAGAATTCTTTCTCTACGTGACTCTTCTAATGGATTGCTGTTCCGCTACATTTATTGATCTAAAACTTGTTGTATATTTTATCAGATTATTCCATGTTGAGGACTAACGATAATTTTTTTGTATATGTCATAATATTCTTTACTGGGCTAGTTGAGCTCACCCTTTCCTTTTTGTTCCATTTTCTTCTCAGGAGGTGAGAACATAGCAGGATCAAGTCGGGGTATGGAGTGATGGTTCTAGGAAGATGTTTTAGCAGTCCTCACTATTTCTATAAAATAGTGTTTGAATAATTGTAATGAGGACTTATTTGCGTGTGGATATTGTCTAGAAGACAATATTTGTATTTAAACTCACAGTATGTATTGTCGTATTTCACACGACGTTTGAAGTTGTAGTTTGCTTTGTGTACCATGTATTTGGCGACTCAGAATGGGTGTTGTATACCTGTTTTGGGGTCGTCACAACGTTCTCATTTCCTGAAGAGAACAATGAAAGTAAAAGGGTGAGCTCAACTAGCCCAGTAGGAAATATTATGACTAAGATAATGCAAAATATATTATCGTTAGCCTTCAACAGTGTTAAACTGATATAATATAACAACCATCAAGTTTAACTGCAGCGAAAAAAGCAATCCATTAAAAGAGTCAAGTAGAGAATAAAATCTACTATCTTTTATGATTTAAAAGGTTTTTCAACACTTTTATCGCTGGGACTCAGCTTAATAAATAATCCACATCACAGAATCACCCTTGTATTACGGCCAAGGATATTCTTTAGTATCACGACCATAATTATCCATGCACTACGGGCCAAGAATAATTGTGTATTCATTAATGGTCATAATCATGCCAACAACTGTCCATCAATGCACTACGGGCTAATGAGGACTTTTACCACATCATTTGTAATATTACGGTTATGATTACACCGAATAATCTCTGGTCATAATCATATCAAGTCCATCTATGCACTACAGGCCACAGATGACTTTCAACAAAATATAAACATGAGGATGATGACAATGATATAAGAATTCAATAAAACACGTTCAATAATTATTTTATCCAGGAATCAATAACGTCCAAATTATCAACATGATCATGCTTTGTGGAGTAAAATTCAAGAATGCTCAGAAGAATATTTCAATGAAAAGATACTAGATGAAGTGCAAATATCAAGGATATTCCATTAATTTCATGGAGTATAGAAGTCAAAACTTTAACCAACTGAGTATAACAAGTAATGGAATAACAAAAGAAATCACCAGACATGTGATAGACCGCACATGCAGGTTATTCCAACAGAATAATAAATAACGGAATCAGGTCCGGCGTAAAACGCACAGACAGGATATTCTAACAGAATAATAAAGACGAAATCAGGTCTGACGTAAAACGCACAGATAGGATATTCCAACAGAATAATAAAAACGGAATCAGGTCCGGCGTAAAATGTACAGACAGGATATTCCAACAGAATAATAAAGACGGAACCAGGTCCGGCGTAGAACGCACAGACAAAATATTTCAACAGAATGATAAATAATGGAACCAGGTCTGGCGTAAACGCACATACATGATGTTCCAACAGAATGATAAAGAATGGAATAACAGAAGAATTTCACCAAGTATAGGGTAGCCCGCGTATACAGGTTATTCCAATAGAATAATAAAGAATGGAATAACAGAAGTTCTCTTCATGGATAAAAAGAAATAATGCTCCCTACCTTGGAAAAGCTGGATACTGGAATAGTGAGGTAGTAGACTTCTCTTCTTCTTTCTCTCTATAATTTCTCTCTATAATAATCGCTCTAAAGCTTTTGTGAATTGGTGAGAAATGAAAGAAGAATGAACTTCTATTTATAGAAAAATATAGTTTCGATAATTGCACGTTTTGGGGCTCGAAAAATTACAGTACAATACCTCCAACTTTTCTTTTATTTTTAATTTAGTCCTGCAAGTATTATCAAACTTGCACCACCTCCCCTAATAGTAAATAATATGAATCAATAGTTTAATTATGTGAATCAATAGTATAATCATGTAAAAATATGAATTACAGTATAGTACCTCCATCTATACCTCCATTTTTAACTTAGTCATGTAAGTATTATCAATCTTGTACCAACTCCCCTAATAGTAAATAATGTGATTCAATAGTACACACATGTGAACAAATAGTTATATAAGCATGTGAATTAGTAGCAATTAAGTGCTCATTTATCCGATAAATTACGCGATTTATCAATATAACCCCTAGACATCAATTATCATCGGAATAGATGTCGATTTCCACTAACACTAATAATCCCAACACAATGGAACTATCAAAATTCATTTTTAATCAACACAACTTATTCATCATTAATATTATAACTCACAATATTTAACAATTATGTCGTTCCCAGGAAAGAGGGGGCTTTCCGATAAAAATTTCTCCTTATTGGCGCGCAATTAGGTGACCAAACCTCTCCTTGACAGAACTTCTAGACATTGTCAATATTGCAAATAATAATATGAATAACTTTGTCGTCTCAATTATTGATTTAATAATATAAAATATTATGCAAATGATACTGTGACAATAATTGAATCAATAATATGAGAGATATGATACAGCAATTACTGTAGTAATAATTGAGTATAACTGAGTGACTTCTCACGTAAGCATCAATAATCAATACCGTGCGCTACTATGCAACCACGCATATTACTGTACTTTTAACACCGGATGTTTCAACAGTTAACGATAAAACTTCCGCCGTTATTTTCATAATGTATTTTTGTCGTTTTCTCAATCCGACAATAATTCTGTTGTGGGGGTCAACCAATGATTGTGCCGTTGTACGAATATTTCCTGTTAAAATAAATATTCCCCGACCAATCGAATATTATATAACAACTTGCGTACTTTGCAAAATTTGTAAATATTACCCACAACTATAACATTATATCAAATCCACACCATAATATTCAAAAATATATTTCGAGAAAATTTAATCTTTATTAAAAAAGTTGGGGTCTTACAACAAAATATAATTTTATAAAGTTAATAAAATATAATATAATAATATAATGTAAATAATTAAAATGAAATTAATTAACTTAATTATAAAAATAAAATAATTTATATTTAATATAATAATATTATTATATAATACAAAATAAAAATAAAATAAAATAAATTTAAGGAAAATTTAAACTAAATATGTTTGTCACATGTAGTATATTTAGTAGCTTTATAAGTAAACTAATTAGTATTTGCTTAGTTTTTCACAGCTAAATCAAATTGAATATATATGCTTGACACATCATGAAGATCACGTAGGAGTTTAAGTAAACTAAGTAGCATTTGCTTAGTTTGTCACAATATTCAATAAACTCAATATATAAATGTGCATGTAGTATATATATGTTGGGGTTTAGAAATCCGTTTGACATTCACTCATTAAAGTGAATGTCGAATAGTCACTAGTTTGGGATTGTTACTAGATATTATGTCTTTCACTTAGATCGGTGCCAATTCACATGATATGTTTTTATAAACTTTTGAGAATTTTTCAGTTAGTGTCTTTACATGTTCTCCGAGTGCATACTTAGACTAAGTTGTACTGGTCTATTTTGTGTACTTGGAGACCATGGGGAGGTGCTGTTGATATTTTCTTAAAATAAAAGAAACGCGCTCAAGATTGGCACTAGTGAGAAGACGCATCCAGGAACGGGATAGAAGCCTAACCCCTGTAGAGTAGAGATATACTAGGTAAACTAAATTCATGCATGGAACACATTCATGATTATTCTTGTTCTAATTGGGTATTTTCTTCAATTAAAGATGTTAGTCGACCGGAGTTAAATGTACCGTAAGATACAGATTGATGGGAGGAGAGTTGGATGTACCGTAGAATACGGATTAACTGTGTAGCATACAATCGACTATAATAATGATTATTTTGGACTATATCAACGATTCTACTGTCGCTATAGTTATATGTCGCGTGATTACAATGAAAAAAAGTGCAGAATGAAACAATAGTACGTTTCCTTAGAAGAAAAGTTTAGAGTTTTTGTGAAATTTTTTTCGTGGGTTTTCATCATCTATTCAGATTAATTAATTGTTTAAAGACTTTAATTAATTAAAAGATTCTCACAATTTGAATTTTCACTCAAATTAAAATATTATTGTATTCTCTCAATGTTTTTATATTTCAAGTTTTTAGTTATAAAACTTGAAAAAATTATTTATATTTACAATTAATTACACTAAAATTATTTGGAGCTTGACCCGTAATTTTTATAATTTAATTTTTGAGGATTTTTCATTTAAAATTTAGTATATTGTGTTTTATTACTTTCCTCATACTATTATTTTCTACAATTATTATTTATTTAACGAAATTATATTATTTATTTGAGATCATTTATTATTTAATTTATGAGACAGGGTTTTGGTTGGAGCTTTCCCAACAAAACCCTTTAAAACACTCTGCTCAACTATCTCTCCTCTTATCTTTCTATATCTAACACACACCCCTCTCTCAAATAATTAGCAGCACACAACAGCAGCACCACCCTACCACTACACGAAACAGGGGAGAAACAGAAAGAGAAAGGAAAAAGACCATAAAGTATTGACATTTGAATTGATGATGGACCCAAAGTTCGCCGGAAAGCCCATCACGGCCCAATACTCCTACCGTACAGACATAGATCAGATGCCGGAAACCCCCAACCGTGGTGCCCACCACCGCCGGGCCCAGTCCGAGACCTTCTTTCGTTTTCCGGAAGATATCCTCCTGGACGATGCCGTTGCGGACTTGGACATCTCCAGCATCGACCTCCCTTCTCTCTCCTCCGATGCCCCCATGGCCGTAGAGTCGGACTCGTACAACGGCGCGCATAAGCCCAATTGGTCCAAGCCGATGGGACCCACTTCCCATTTCAGGAGCCTCTCCGTCGACGCCGACTTCTTCGACGGATTGGTCATCTCCGACGCCGGCGGCGGAGATGTCGAGAGATTTGGCGGGAAGGCGGCGGCTACGGATCAACGGAGGTATCATCACAGGCATAGTAATTCGATGGATGGGTCTAGCGTGACGTCGTTTGACTCGGAGATGGCTATGATGATGGATAATGCGAAGAAAGCGCTTGGACCTGATAAATTGGCTGAGCTCTCCTTGATTGATCCCAAAAGAGCTAAACGGTATGATCTTTTCTGTAGGTTTAAGTCTAATTAGTTGACCATTTTATTCATATTTTTTTTACAGGGGATTTTCAGGAATAAATCATTTTCAATCATTTATGTGTTATGAAGATATGATTTTTTTACTGGGTTTTGTAAAGATTGATTTGATGGAAGTTTATAATTAATGTCTCTTGATCCTCTCTTATCTATGTTTGTTTGGGAGTGTGTGTGAGTGTGAGATTTAAAGAAGGTTCCTGGATTCATGGGGTATTTTGGTAGCAACTAGAACAATTTATTTCTTTTTTCTTTTTAATAATTAATTAACTTTTGGGTTGGGGTTATGAGTCTTTATTTTGGCTACGGATAAAGCTGAAAAGGAAAATATTAGAACAATGAATTAAGTCTCATGGTGTCTCTTTCTACTGTTTTATTTTTTTATATGTATTACCCATTCTATATTTATGATTTCATATACCTTGAAGTTGCTAACTTTAGACTTTTGATAATTAGTGGCTTGAATGTGAACAAGTTGGTGTTTTAGTTGTGCTCTTTAGAAGTAATTGAGAAAGTTCTGTAAAAGACTTCGTCTATTTGTTATTACAGGATTCTTGCAAATAGACAATCTGCAGCGCGTTCAAAGGAACGAAAAATACATTATACAAATGAGTTGGAGAGGAAAGTGCAGACTCTTCAGACAGAAGCAACCACCCTCTCTGCACAGGTCACAATGCTGCAGGTAATGACTTCATGTTACTTTTCTAGCCTTTGGAAGAGATGTGAATTGGTAGAAGTTGAGTTCTTCCTTTACATAACATGGAAATTTCTTCAAATTGATGGTAAATGTTGAGGTCCTTGATGATTGCACCTGCTTATTTATGTGCGTGTATTTTTTATTTTATTTTTTATTTTTTTATATCTAAAAATGATTACATTACATGTCTATTTATTTTCCTCATTCATGTCAATGTAATATGATGGCACAGGATTTAAATAATGAGTGTTTGCAGGGCGGATCCAGCCCCTTTGTTTAGTGGAGTCAAACTTGAAAAAAATTCTCACATAAAAATATAATAAAATAAATCAAAAAACTAAATAATGCTCATATTATTTACAATAACATTTTTCGAGGCTTCAAATTGTTGTGGCGAAGTTGCTGTCTTGTTAGTGCCATTTGGAGTGTGGGGGTCAATGTTGTTCGTTGTGGCTGAAAGTAGAAGAGAAAGTGTGGAGGGTGGAAGTTTTAGATAGGAAAATTTGTGCAGGTGCAAACTACTGAGACATCCAATAATTTTTTAGACTTAAAAATTTCATATTTTCATTGAACAACCCATAAATTTTTTTTGACCCCTTGGAAATCCAGTGGGGTCAATTGGCCCTCCTGCCCCTAACTTGTGTCCGCCCCTATTGTTTAGCTGCACTTTAAGCTCTCTTGACAAAATAGATTGAACAAGTACAGGTTTTTTGGCTAGTAGTGGTTTGATGTATTCTTTTTACTGGCTATCAATTGTTCTTTTTGAACTGATGGACTTGAGTCTTTGTATATTGTTAGCTCATTTAGTGCTGTTTAGTCTCTTTACTTAAGCATGTTGATTGACGATACCATACTTCTTTTATAGTCTACCTTTAATATGCATGTTGTAAAAGCTTTTTCCTTTTCGAAAAAAGTTGGTTTGTGTATTGGCCTATTTCCCTTATTTAAAAATAAGATTTAGCTATTTAAAAGGAAGATGAGTGAAATCCTGTTTTAAAATGAAGTGTTTATCACAGCTTATGGGAAATTCCACACCAATTCTGGGTTCCACAAATTATTGATAGAAGATAAATTTGAAAAAAAAAACTAAATCATATGCATAAAAGAAAACGGGGAACATGGATTGCAATGCATCCAAAATACAGTTAGTACATCCCTTTCGATTTTCATATTCAACATCTGTGCTTCCATTAGAAGTACAACTATCTTTTTCTTGAAGGTGTAAAAAGTATTTTTGTGGACTAAATGCCTTAAAATAGTTCTATTTGTAGTCATGTAACTTTTAACTTCAGTCAGAATTAAGAACCTTGCGATGTGGCCTGTCATATGTTTGATTGTAATGTATCCTGTCTTAGTTGGGAAGTTATGGTATAAATGCAGTGAAAAACAACGTTTGTGATGCATTATAACTTGCACCTGGGCCAACAGGGGCCAACAGGATATGATTCATGGAATATAATTTTGAAGTAGTATTTTGTTAATATTAAAAAAAAATTTGAATTCTTATCCAAATCACTCACAAGTTTAAGATTTTCTAAAGTTCATCAGATTTGTCTTTGTGATATGCAATGTAAGACAGTTTTGTGGTGAAAGTGTTTGAATCCTTGTTGACCTGGATTTGCATCATCATTAGTTTTGACAATAGGATGTGAATTATCTTATTGTTGCCTGTAGAAAATGCAAAATAAGGGCAAATGAGCAAGGGTTGCAACTTGCAACAATGAGAAAACTCATGACGTTTTTTTCCTTATTAGAGCTAGTATGGGCTGGTCATTTCATTTGAAAATCTTATCACTTGGTGTTAGAAGACATGTTAAAAGAACAGAAATCTTTTAAAAGATATATTGTGTTCCACTCATTATGTAGTGGAATGCAGGACTAGTGTTGATATTTTCATGAAGCACAATCTTGTCCTATGCTATAGTCTGTACGTATAATTGTTCTTTTTTGACATTAGTCAGTCCAAAGGATGATATTTTTCCTGCCACTCACGTGTTCTAGAAATAGGTCGATCCTTCTCGGATGCATTTGTCATTTTGAAACTGCGTCTTTATGTATTTACTACATAAAGACGGGCATTGTTAAACAAGTTGGTAGGTTTTAGATTTTTTTCAAAGTTCTGCCTCATCAGCAGCACTACTTCGCTTTGATGTGGGGGTTTCAGAATATTCTCTAACTTCAGTTTCTTTTAGCGGCTTTGTGTTTCGTATATATTTTAGTTTAGTATCTGTGAAGTTATCGATAACATTTACCTAGTCTTGCTTAGTTTTTTAATGTTCAATATTATTGTGGATTATCAACCTAAAATGCTTCTATGACATAATGAACTGGAAGAGAATTGAAAAGAATGAGAAATAAAGCTCATGTTTGTGAAGTTTGTGTGATGCAGAGAGACACGACTGGGTTGACTATTGAGAACAAGGAACTTAAACTGCGGTTACAAGCTATGGAACAACAATCACATCTTAGAGATGGTATGTTCATAAATTTCATTAAGGAGCCACAAATGTGGAGTGGTTTCCTTTTTTTTCTTTCCTATTTCCCCTTTACGGGAAGGTGGAATGAAGTAATTCATATAATCATATTGCTTCCCATTGGGCATTACCCCCTCAATTTTTAGTTAATTGGAAGAAGACGACTACTTGCAAATTGCAAACTCTTCACTTATATATATATATAGGGTCAGGATCAAGAGCATTTTTCTTAAATAGCATTCCTCAAATAACATTCTTTTATTAAAACTACGTCGTTTTGGAGGGACGCGGTGGCACCGTGTATTTACAAAAATGTCACCGTGTCCCTCCAAAACGACGTAGTTTTAATAAAAGAATGTTATTTAAGGAGGAATGCTATTTAAGGAGAATGCTCTTGATCCTTACCGTATATATATATATATATATATATATATATATATATATATATACATATGGGTCTCCATCCACAGCAACTGGTTGTTGGGGAGCAACCCATTTTGGCCAGCCGCTACAAGCTCTACCGGCTTATAAAAAAAAAATTGTCTAAGGCCGGTAGAGCTTGTAGCGGCTGGCCAAAATGGGTTGCTCCCCAACAACCGATTGCTGTGGATGGAGACCCTATATATATATATATATATATATATATTAGAATTCATCCGTGGCCAACGTTTGCTAAACGTACTGTGCAGCAAACGAGTTAATGATCGTTGATCTGGACAATGGAAGGCTGTGATTAAAATTAAAAAAAACCCTGCCGCTACAAGCTGTAGCGGCAGTCAATTAATTCCAAAATGCGTGCTAATTTACCTTGCTGCCCCCCTTGCTTTTATTTCACCCCTGCCGCATGAGCTAGTAGCGGCAGGCTTCACCCTTTTCTTACAACGTACACCATTAGTTGCATTACAATTATTATTCTAATATTATTATTATTATTAGTATTAGTATTGTTATTATTATTATTAACATGTCTAATAATAAAAATAAAAATATTAATATCAAACATAATGGTGAAAAAAATATTAATATTAAACATAATAATAAAAACATAATATTAAACATATTAATATTACAATTATTATTGTAAACATACTAATATTACATAATATTAAACATATTAATATTACAATTATTATTGTAAAAATATTAAACATATTAATATTTTTATTATTATTAAACCATAATATTAAACATATTAATTTTACATAATATTAAAAATATTAATATGTTTAATATTAATAAAAATATTAATATTATGGTTTAATAATTATAAAAATATTAATATGTTTAATATTTTTACAATAATAATTATAATATTAATATGTTTAATATTATGTAATATTAGTATGTTTACAACAATAATTGTAATATTAATATGTTTAATATTATGTTTTTATTATTATGTTTAATATAAATATTTTTTCACCATTATGTTTGATATTAATATTTTTATTTTATTATTAGACCTGTTAATAATAATACTAATACAAATAATAATAATAATATTAGAATAATAATTGTAATGCAACTAATGGTGTATGTTGTAAGAAAAGGGTGAAGCCTGCCGCTACTAGCTCATGCGGCAGGGGTGAAATAAAAGCAAGGGGGGCAGCAAGGTAAATTAGCACGTATTTTGGAATTAATTGACTGCCGCTACAGCTTGTAGCGGCAATTTTTTTTTATTTTAATCACAGTCTTCCATTGTCCAGATCAACGATTATTAACTCGTTTGCTGCACAGTACTTTTAACAAACGTTGGCCACAGATGAATTCCCTATATATATATATATATATATATATATATATATATATATATATATATATATATAAATAATCCGGCTCTCTCCAGCGAACCATAGGCAAACCAAAAACGAACCGGTTATAGCAACGGTTTTTTCCGTCGCTATATGTGGTTCGTTTTTGGTTCGTTCCCTATAGTTGGCTAGAGAGATGGACTATATCAACTGTCATCAATGATTTCTTAATATTCAAGGTTTTACACCTATTTTAATAAATCATTTACAGCAATAGGCATTTACTATGCATCTTTTTTGTGCATGCAGCTCTAAATGAAACACTGAGGGAAGAAGTGCAACGCCTTAAGATAGCAACGGGACAAGTACCAGCTGCCAATGGGAACAGCTTCAACAGAGCTTTACCGCCTCAGTTTTCTTCCCATCCACAGTCATTCCATCACTTTGGTAACCACCAGACACAGCAGCCCCAACAGCAACAGCAGCAGCAGTTTCACATGCCTCATTTAACTAGTAATAATAACCAGACTCGAAGAGTGCAGCCGCAACCTAGCTTCGCAGACTTCAATCAGAGGGTTTAATAATATCCGAAAGCAGACTATTGGTTATAAGTTAGTAAGTGGGAAAGGTATAACTGATTCAAGGTAGCTTCTTGTACATATATATAGATATATGTGTATATGTGTTGCAGCTGAAGATAATGAAGAGTATTTCTCCGTGAAAATTATGCATCTGTTCTGCATTTTGCGGATAATGCAGGCGTGTTAATTTTTGGTTATAAATATTGTTATAGAGCTTTTAGATCTTGATGAATATGTTGTGGGTATATGGCATGTATTTTTTTTTATATATTTTATATTTTTATCTATTTACATTATCTGGAGAACTCTCAGCTTTCTTTAATAAGGATTGTTTTAACTTTTAAGGAATCGAAATAGTGGCACTCCTCAATTTGAACAAAAGCCTCAATTCAAAGTTTTGAAAATCATGAATCGGGGAGGTATATGCATTACAATCGTAACGTTCAATATATAAAAATTAGAAAGAAATTAATTAAAAGGGGTGATTTAAATCCTAAACCCTTTTTGCCTCAAGCAAGTTCCATCCGATTGATACTTGTTGCACAAAAATGGTCAATTACAATGGACTAAATGCTAGTTTTGCTCACAGAAAACTACCTTAGGGAAAACTTGTTGGGAAAAAATCACCTTCCAAATACTGTTGTCTTTGATAAATTAGACGTATAAAATATTAGTACATGCCAAACAAATTAAACTTGCAGTTCGACCAAAATAATAATCATGCAAGAAATAATGAGTAAAAATAGCCAACCACGAGACACCAAGATTTTACATGGAAAACTCTCTAAAACAACTAAGGTAAAACCACGGGACAAACTCCGAATAATTCATTATAATAAACTGAGAGAATACAAAGATATCTTAATTTGAGTAAAAACTCAAATTACTTTACCACAATAACTATGTGATGGAACCCAAATAAAAGACCCTTTTATTTGAACTATCTATCTCTCTCTATTTTTCTAAAGCTTCACAAAAGCTTTTCTCTCTCCCTCCTTTCTCTTAAACTCTCGGATGAGAGTATATGTTTTTGTTGGTATATTTTCCTTTGCAGCATTGCTGTCTTTTTATAGTCAAAGAAAGGAGAAGATGAGTAAATGAGGTGGGCAAAAATTTCAAGGGTTGTTGGATGGAGGAAAATCAATGGGCGGGACATTAATGGGCGAGGAAAGTTTTGACCAACAATCTCCCCCTCCGAACCCATTAAAATAGGTATTCTCTGTGACCCCGTCACTTGGAGTCCATCCCGACCAATTCCTTGCAAAATTCCAGCTTGTCACGAGTGACAACTTTTGTCAACATGTTTGAGGGATTCTCGTCGGTATGAACTTTATTCACTTTCATCAATTCCTTTTCCATCACTTCTCGAAGCCAGTGATAACGAACATCAATTTGCTTGGTCCGATTATGATACGTAGCATTCATGGTCAAGTCAATTGCACTCTGACTATCACAATAAAGCACATACTCATCTTGTTTTAAACCTAACTCTTGAAGAAACCGTTTTAACCACAACATCTCCTTGCCTGCTTCAGTAGCAGCAATGTATTCTAACTCAGTTGTAGACAAAGTAACACACTTTTACAACTTGGACTGCCATGATACTGCTCCCCCTATAAAAGTAAACAAATACCCCGAAGTAGACTTCTTCTCTTTAGAACCTGTCATGTCTGCATCTGTAAAATCCTCCAAGACTGGATTCGTACTACCAAAACCCAAACACAAACTGGAAGTAGCTTTCAAGTATCTAAGAATCCATTTAAATGCTTCCCAATGTTCTCTGCCAGGATTTGGCAAATATCTGCTCACAACGCCAACTACATGAGCAATATCTGGCCGCGTACAAACCATTGCATCCGTAAGACTCCCTACAGCAGAGGAGTAGGAAACTGCTGCCATATCATCTCTCCCTTCCTTGGTAGAAAGACACATGCACTTTGTCAACTTAATATGACTAGCCAGTGGTATGCTAACTGGTTTAGCATCACTTCTGTTGAACCTTGCAAGCACCCGCTCAACATACTTCTCTTGTGACAACCACAACCTCTTGGCTTTCCTGTCACAAACAATCTTCATACCCAAAATCTGTTAAGCTGAACCTAAGTCCTTCATATTAAAGGACTTGAACAACTCACCCTTGAGCCTGCGAATCATATCAGCATCCTGCCCAACTATCAACATATCATCTACATATAGCAACAAAATAACTAAGTTACCATCCGAGAACCTTTTAACATACACACAATGATCTGCAACTGTTCTACTGTAACCTTGATCCACCATAAATGAATCAAATTTCATGTTGCCTTGGGGCTTGTTTCAGGCCGTACAAACTTTTCTTCAACTTGCAAACCAAGTGTTCTTTCCCTTTAACTTCAAATCCCTCTGGTCGTTCCATGTAGATTTCTTCCTTCAAATCACCATGAAGAAAAGCAGTCTTCACATCCAACTGCTCAAGCTCAAGATCCATTCTAGCTACTAATCCCATCACTACTCGAATAGAAGTCATTTTCACAACTAGAAAAAAATCTCATCGAATTCAATACCTTGCTTTTGAGCAAAACCCTTGACGACTAATCGAGCCTTGTACTTCACTAATTTTTCACCATCCTTCTTAAGTTTAAACACCCATTTGTTCTTCAATGCTTTCCTGCCATTCAGAAGTGTAGTCAACTCATAGGTATGATTCTTGTGCAAAGAATCCATTTCATCCTACATAGCTTTCAGCCAATTGCTTTTCTCCTTATGAGTCTTGACTTCCTGAAAATCCTCTGGCTCCCCCTCCTCAGAAACTAAAAGATATTCGGATGAAGGATATCTGACTGATGGCACACGTTCTCTATTGGATCTTCTTAGCTGAGGTTCTTCAATATCAGGTTGCTCCCCCTTATCGACACTCTCTGCATCTGACCCATCACCATCGTGCAAATCTTCATTCTGACCTTCTTCTCCAACTGTGGTATTCTGTACTGGAGAAGCAACTCTGCTGAGATCTGGAACTTTATTATCATTGGGTTGTGTAGCATTATCAAAATGCTCATAATTCTGGTGCTCATGAAACACCACATCTCTGCTCTTGAATAATTTTCTCTGCACTGGATCCCATAATCGGTATCCAAACTCTGCATCTCCATAGCCAACAAACACACATGGAGTAGATTTGTCATCAAGTTTTGATCTTTATTCCTTGGGGATATGTGCAAAAGCCTTGCACCCAAATACCCTCAAATAAGAATAAGACAAATCCTTACCACTCCAAATCTTTTTTGGAATCTGAAAATCCAACGGTGCTGATGGCTTTCTATTAATCAGGCAACAAGCAGTACGAACAGCTTCACCCCAGAATGACTTAGGCAGTTTAGCCATTCTCAACATACATCGTACTCTCTCAATAATAGTGAGGTTAATTCTCTCAGCCACACCATTATGCTGTGGGGTACTAGGAACAGTCTGCTCATGCCGAATGCCACACTACAATATTCAGCAAACTCTTTTGAAGTGTATTCCCCTCCGTTGTCACTACGAAGACACTTCAATGATTTTCCAGTCTCCCTTTCAACCATAACATGAAAACTCTAAAAATGTTGGAATACCTGGTCTGTTTTTCTCAACAAAAATACCCACACCTTCCGCAAAGCATCATCAATAAAGGTAACAAAGTACCTATTTCCACCCAAAGACTTAACCTCAATGGGTCCACATACATCAGAATATACTCTCTCTTGTAGCTCTAATTTTCTTTTAGATGAACTACTAAAAGAAACTCTTTTGTTTCCCAAACAAACAATAATCACAAGGGATTAAAACAGTACCTTTAGCAAAAGGAATGAGTGACCTTTTTGCTAATAACTGTAATCCTTTCTCACTCATGTGGCCAAGCCTCTTATGCCATAAGTTTGGCGAAGAGTCATCCTCAGCTGCATTCAACTCACTAGAACACACCTTCACATGAGTCTTGTACAACGAACAACAAGCAACACCTCTTGCAATCACCATAGACCCCTTGGTAAGATTCCATTTTCCACTGCCAAAGTGATTCTCATAGCTTTCTCTGTCCAAGGTCATGCCAGAAATCAGGTTGAGACGCAAATTTGGAACGTGTCTAACATCCCTCAAGGTAGCAGTGCAACCAACACCTGTCTGAATGCAAACATCACCAATTCCAATAATCTTGGAATGATCCGTATTTCCCATTATCACATACCCAAATTCTCCAGATTTGTAAGTTGTGAAAAATTCTCTCTTAGGTGTAACATGATACGAGGCACCAGTATCAACCACCCAATCAACTTTTTGATCATCAACATGCAAGCATTTTTCTTCCCCAAATGAAAGAATCACAACATCTTCGGTGACTGTGGCTACAGTGTTCTTCTCCTCAGCCTTTCCTTGTTCACCATTTTTCTGCTTGTCTAACCAGATTCTGCAATTTCTCTTGTAATGACCTTTCATATTACAATGGAAGCATCAATACGTTTCACCTCGTCTGGTCTTTGACTTCCTCCTGTGATTTTTATTTTTACTGCGACTTGTATCTCCTTTGTGAGATCCCTTAAAATTGCTTCTGCCCCTGTTCTCTGTGACAAGAGCATGTGTCTCAACATTTATGCCTTGCTCCTTTCGCCTTGTCTCCTCATTTTGAAGACTGTCCTTGACCATCTGCATAGTCATTTTTCCTTCTAGAGCTGAATTGCTTAGAGACACCACCAAAGTCTCCTAGCTGTTTGGCAACAAACTGAGAAGTAAAAGAGCCTGAATCTCATCATCAAGATTCAACTTCATGGTGGACAACTGGTTCACCAAACCTTGGAACTAACTCATATGCTTCGGCACACTGCTCCCGTCCTTGTACTTTAGATTCACAATTTTTTGAATGACAAAAATTTTATTTTGTGCATTCTTCTTCTCGTACATAGACTCTAGTGTTGTCCATAAAGTGTGAGCATCTGTCTCCTGTGAAACATGGTGGAACACACTTTGATCAATCTACTGCCGGATGTGACCAATAGTCTTCCTATTTATTTTGTTCCAATCAACCTCAGATTTATTCAACATCTGGTATCAGAACTATGATTATGTTATTATATAGAATAAATTATTTACGTTGTTATGCTAATTTTTTTTAATTCTAAATATTCTCTTTAATTGGGATGATGTACAATTGTTTGGTATGTTCCCATGAATACGAGTTTTCGAACCGAAGGTATATGCGGTATTTGTGAAAAGGGATCATGCATTACTGCCTGCAATTGAATACTCAGTTACGCTACCAAAATATTTTAATAAAGGATGTTTAATATTTTATGATAATTTTTAATTCATATCATACTAAACATATATATTGCTACCTTTTATATCTATTGTGCTCGTAAATTGTCATATATTCTTTCTGATGGTAACTACTAGTGATCTATCATGGGTGGAACCAAATTATTTATGGATTGAAATTTGCTCTCCACACATTATTGCTTATTGTTAATTCCATCTATTTTGTATGTCCAGGATTCACAACCCATTTTACATAATATTTCACCTTTTATTCATAAAACCTTCAGTAATATTATAATAAATTTATTAGTCATTCTGACTATAAAATATTATCAATTCATCATGTATTTAGTTTAAAATTTACGTGATTATTTTATAATCAATTTATGTTCATAATTATATATTTTAAATTAAAATTTTTGAACATGATGTGATATATTATTAGGGCTTTTAAGATATTACATATAAAATTTAAATAATGTTAATTTTCAAACTTAATTAATATGTTTAAAGAAAAATGAGTTTGATTATAATAATTTACATATATGCGTGACTCTTTTATTGTTAAAATTAATAATCAGCCCAACGGAGGATTATTAATTAAAATAATTAAATATTTAAATATTAAGAAAAGTCACATAATGTTACATTTAATAAATAAAGATTTCAATTTTACCCAACGGAAAAATTAGAATTAGAATTTATTAAATGAAATTTTATTGCATAAGTAACATGTTTATTTCGTTTTCTACCCAACGGTGATGCTTGGATAAATGTGGTGTGCATTATTTTATGGAGATATTATTAGTATATTATTAATTGGACTAACGAAAGATTAATAATTATGCACCAACATCTCATTAAAATCTATTTTTTTTGGTGTTGTAAATAAATTTTATGTAACTAACTGCTTGCCCTAAAGTTGGTTGTTATTATGATTAATTATTGTTTTACATTGTGGATTTCTTTTAGTTTTTTGTAAGCATGCTTATGAGCTTGATTGTATTTCAGCATTGACTCAAACTAGTATTTCTTGGTATCTCTCTGGAATTGAAGCCTTAAATGGAACTAATTTTACTGTTTGGAAAGAGCAAGTGAAAATTGTTCTCGGCGTTATGGATTTGGACTATGCATTACGAGTTGATCCTCCTGCTCCACTTATAGCTACAAGTTCAATTGAGCAAAAATCTATTTATGAAAAGTGGGAGCGATCCAACCGCATGTCCCTTATGAATATGAAAAACTCTATCACGACAGCTATTCGAGGAGCCATTCCTGACTCTGAGAATACTAAAGAGTACTTAACTTTAGTCGAGGAACAATTTAAGGGTTCTTCTAAAACTCATGCAAGTACCCTTATTTTGAAAATGCTCACTAGCCGGTATGATGGGGTTAGTGGAGTGCGCGAGCACATTATGATGATGAATGACATAGTCTTTAAATTAAAGGATATGGACATGGTGATTTCTGAGGGTTTTCTTTTTCACTTCATTATGACTTCTCTTCCTGCACAGTTTGATCCATTTAAGATCAATTATAACACGCATATTTGACTACCACTAGATCTTATAAGAAGAAGCACTACAAGAAAATCACTCGTTGCCGACGGGCCATGCCATCGCCAATGACCCTATTGTCGTTGGCAATAAAGTCATTAGGGACGGGGCATGCCGTCGCCCCAGCCGTCGCCCCTCATGTCGTTACCCCTGGCTCCCGTCGCTCGTCGTCGGTAACTATGTCATTGCCGACGGCGTGCCGTCGGCACTATATCATAAGTGATGGCCACAACGACGGACAGACCGTCGGTAATAACCATAATTAAATTTTAAATATTCAGTCATTGCCGACGGCGTACCCGTCGCTTATAAAAAAAATGACAAATATTTTAAGAATAAGGATAAACCAATTTCTACTAAAATAAATAAGGCAAATTATTCAGGTAACAACTTTGAGGCATGTCCTAAATGTCACTTATGTAAGAAACAATGACATTCAAAAAGAATGCTCTAAATTAAGAGAATGGCTTGAAAAGAAAGATATACCGTCCTTTAATTATGTAGCTTATTGTTAAGAATTATAATGAATACAGAAAAATAGGACCAAGGATTGACACAGGTAGTCCTTGTCCTTAAGGTGTTTATTGCCCCTTACCACTAATGTTTGCTAAAGGCTACTAGCAATATATCTCCAGGATTTATGTCTCAGCCTATATATGTTCTAAGTGATAACAACTCACTCCATGAACCTCTAATTTATGCTACTGTGTAAGGATGATCAGATGGAAGAAGATGGAGATTATTCAGTTTTGAAACTGAAATTTAAATTAAGCATTATTTATAAAGTAAATAATGTAATAATCACATATCAGTTACAAAACATATTTATATCCCATAATGATTAAACACAAAACTGTTTAAACATTAATGAAGTTTATTAATCTGGTTCAATGCCAAAAATTAGGCTCTTGGCTCGGCTCCTAGTGATGATGCGTACGTGCGAAGTGCAAAGTGCACCTAAAGCGCCAATGCGACTTTGCGACCCGAACCCGCACCCCTGCTCCCTGGTCGCGGGCTGGTGGTGCTTTGCACCACGTCACTATGACCAACTCCAAGCCTTTCCTTTAGTACCACTAGTGAATTAAACTATTCCACATATATTTATATAGTATTAAATAGTTTTATTCCTACTCAATGTGGGACTTAAAAAAATAGTTTTATTAAACAACAATGAACCTTTTCATGTATTCCATTTTGGATGCAATTAAAATATAATATATAATTCCTCCTTCAATCATATATTACTCTCTATTAATCTCCTTGTAATAGACTATCAAATGCACTTTGAATTTTATATAAATTCAGTCAATTAATGGGTCTATATTAATCCCTAAATTAACCAAAAACTCATGTAAGAAAAGGTGCAATTAATACTTATGAATCCTTTCTAATTGATGTTCCTTCTAATACATGGTGGCTTGACACTGGTGTTATAGTTCACATTACTAATTCATTGCATGGATTCCTTTCAAAGAAGACACTCCAAAAGGGGAAAAGAACTATTAAAGTTGGCAATTGAGAGTTTATATAAGTTGAAGCTGTAGGAACTCTTCCTTTAGTTTTGGAGAGTGGTTTCATCTTGTATTTATATGATACAATTTATATTCCCAGTATGACACGAAATTTAATTTCTGTATCTAAACTTGACTTTGATGGATTTTTGTTTAAGTTTGGGAATAATAAAATAACTATTTATCATTACTCTCATGTTATTGGTTTTGGATCTTTAGAGGGAAACCTCTATAACATAAATTTGGGTAATGTCTTTGTTAAATCCGTGTTAACAATGAATGTGACAGAAAATACCTCTAAAAGTGGAAATAAGAAAAAACTAAATAATAAGAATTCTTCAAAATTGTGGCATCAACGCTTATGCCATATTTCAAAAGACAGAATGTAACGTCTTATAAAGGATGGAATTTCTTCTTTCACTAGATTTTTCTGATCTTAATCATTGTATTGAATGTATAAAAGTAAAATTTATGAATGGTATTAAGAAAGGAACCACTAGAAGTGGTGAACTTCTTGAGGTGATTCACACTGATATATGTGGACCATTTTCTCCAGGAATTATTGGACACAAATCTTTCATTACGTTCATTGATGACTATTCTTGGTATACTTATGTCTACCTGATTAATGGAAAATCTGAATCACTAAATATGTTTAAAATTTTGAAGGCTGAAGTTGAAAATTAACTTGACCGATAAATTAAAGTAGTGAGATCAGGTAGAGGCAGAGAGTATTATAGTAAACACTCCGATACAGCTCATAGTCCTAGCCCATTTGCCTTATTTTGTCAAGAAAATGGAATCATCACTCAGTATACAATGCATGATACACCGCAGCAGAATGGTGTAGCTGAGAGGCGAAATCGTAATCTTATGGATATGGTACGTAGTATGTTATGTAATTCTAACTTACCTATATTTTTATGGACTGAGGCATTAAATACAGTTGTTCATATTTTAAACCGAGTTCCTAGCAAATCTGTCCCTAACACTCCTTATGAAATTTGGACAAGTAAGAAACCTAGTTTAAAATGCTTACGGGTATGGGGCTGTCCAGCCGAGGCTAAGATTTTTAATCCACTAATGAAGAAACTTAACTTTAAAACCATTATTTGTCATTTCATTGGATATCCTGAGAGATCTTAGGGTTTTCAATTTTACTGTCCCTCTTATACCACTAGAATTGTTGAGACTAGGCATGCAGAGTTTTTTAAAGAATGGTGAGTTAAGTGGGAGTGATGAGCCTAAAAAAATTAATCTCGAAGAAAACAGGTTTTATGTTTCTAATCCTATAATTCAAGAGGGTGAGGCACAAAAACCTCTTATTGAGGTGAATGATGTCCCTGTAATAGCTGAGCCACCACCTAATGTTGAACCCCACATTATTTAAAATCATATTCCTGAAATTGTGCAGCCTTTACGTAGGTCTGAAAGACCTAGAAAGCATGTTAATTTTGATGATTTTATAACCTATCTTAATGAGATTGACTATGATTCAAGTAAGATTAATGATCATATCTCCTATAAAGATGTCATTACGAGTGCTCAATCAACTCAATGGCTTGAAGTCGTGAATGATGAGTTGAAATCAACGGGGATTAATAACGTTTGGGATCTTGAAGAATTACCAAAAGTTTTTAAACATGTTGGTTGCAAGTGGGTCGATAAGACCAAATTAGATCCTAAAGGGAACGTTGAAAGGTATAAAGCTCGATTGGTTGCTAAGGGTTTCACTCAAAAGAACAGTGTGTATTATAATGAAACTTTCTCTCTAGTATCTAGGAAAGATTCATTTAAAATATTCATGGCTTTAGTAGCTCATTATGATTTAGAGTTACATCATATGGATGTTAAAACTGCATTCCTTAATGGTAACTTGCACGAGAATGTCTATATGGCACAACCAGAATTTTTTTTAGTTAAAGGCAAGGAACATATGGTATGTAGACTTAAGAAGTCCATATATGGGTTAAAACAGGCTTCTCGACAATGGTATCTTAAGTTTCATGAGGTGGTGAGTAATTTTGATTTTAAGAAAAATATAGTGGATCAATGCATATATATACTTGAAGGTCAGTGAGAGTAAATTTGTTATTCTTGTTTTGTATGTGGATGATATACTATTTGCAAGTACTAACTTAAACATGTTGTATGAGACCAAACGTTTCCTTTCTGGAAATTTTGATATTAAGGATCTCGGTGAGCCCTATTATATTATAGGTATTGAAATTAATCGAGATAGGTTTCACGGGATTGTCCCAAAGAGCTTATATTGACAAAGTTCTTAACAAATACAACATGAAAAATTGCTCTCCTATTGTCTCCCCTGTTGTTAAGGGCTAAAATTTTGGCTCATATTAATGTCCTAAGAATCAACTTGAACGTGATTAAATGAATCTTATTCCCTATGCTTCTGTGGTTGATAATCTTATGTATGCTCAAGTTCGTACACGTCCAGATATAGCGTATGTAACTGGCATGCTTGACGTTACCAGTGAAATCCAAGTTTGGATCATTGGAAAGAAGCCAAAAAGATTTTATGCTATTTACAGGGTACTAAGGATATTATGCTTAAATTTAGAAAAAAAAACAGATAACCTTGAAGTTGTTGGTTATTCTGATCATGATTTTGCTAAGTGTAAAGATTAAAAGAAATCTACATCAGAGTACATCTTTATACTTTCAGGAGGCCCTATTTTATGGGAAATCATAAGCAGTAGTTAACTACCACTTCCACGATGATGGCAAAATATGTGGCTTGTTATCATGCTACTTGACACGTTGTATTATTAAGGAATCTTATTTTTTGACTTAAAGTTGTAGATTCCATTTTGAGGCCATTGAAAGTATTTAATTTTGTGATAATGATTCTACAGTTATTTATTTCAACAGCACTAGTTCGAGTGGTGCGGGACTATACCTCGACACTAAGTACTTATTTTTCAGGAAAAGAGTTGAAGATCAAAACATTGTCATTAAATATATTAGTACGCATGATATGTTAGTGGATCCACTTACGAAAGGCTTACCACCCAAGCTCTTTTTAGAGCATGTTGCCGGCATGGGTTTAACTGGTAGTCTTAATTAGTGAGTTATTTTGATGTAAGACAACATTTTGAGCTCGTTGTTTTGAACTTCACTTTATGTTTATGGTTTGCTATTCTCTTTATTGTGCACACTTGAGAACTTGTAAGCAAACAGTATGGTTATGTTTTGGACCATATGAATGAGTTTAATCTATTACCACTTATGTAAACTCTATTCATAGTTGTTATGCTTAATGTTAATCTTTGATTTAAAAAAGTACTAATTGTGTAACTAATGGGGATCTTTTGTTAATAGTGACACAAAGATTGTATTAATTCGCATTGGTATTTTTTATTTGAACGAGATGTAGATATTAAATTAATACTTGGACAAATTAATAATTGTAAGCGTTATGTTTTGTATATAAATAGTATTTCGGCCAAGTGGGAGAATGTTAGAATATTTTATTCTTTATGTTGCCTCTACTATTTATGTAATTATTGGGCTTACATATTTTATTAATTTAATTACTTTATTTATGGGTTTGGCAATTAATTATGTGGCCTATAAATAATATTCCTAATGGTATTTGGCATAATGAGCCTTAGGGTTTCATAATCTTGATGGACGATTTTGACCCTTAGCTATTCTATAAATAAAACAGTTAGGGTTTAGTCTCAATTGTCGTCTCAAAAATTTTATATACACACATATACATCCATCCTAAGATTGAGAGATGCAATTAAAGACATTCACCCTTAAGCGCACCGGAAGCGTGATACATGCAAGATGGCTTCTCTCAATTCATGTAAGTATTTAATATTATGATTATTAATTTTATTTTATTTTATGCAATAACACGTTCCGATATAATTTATTCAACAACAACCCCTTAGTGTATTAAAGGAAAATTTGTTAAAAAATTAATTATTAAAGGTAAGTGGATTTTTAATATAGAAATGTCTAAAATAATAATAAAGACTTTTATTCTGGAACTTATTTTCTGTTGTTTTTCCTCATCGTCTCTTATATAGTTATAGAAATCGTATTAGAAAAATTGAGGAATTAAAAAAGAAATACACACACCTTGTATACGAGTGAGAATCATATAACTTGTATTACTAAATTGTATGAGGATTCAAGAGCAACAAGTCCAGGGTTCATGTACATATCTATTCTAGTCGGGGGAGACGTGGGGTTTCTCGGTGAATTTGAACTTTTAGTTCTTGCACTCAATTATCTAATTGGTTGTTTTGTCTAGAGGACCATATTATACACTATAGGCATGCGATTAGAACCATAAATTAATCGGACGATTCAAAATCCGGCCTTAGGGGTGTTCATCGGTAAAAAAACCGAATCGAATCGGCCCGAACCAAACCAAACCGAATACCGATAGGAGCCAATTTCATGAACCGATACCGGTTGAACCGGTATACCGAACCGGCGGTACCGGTTTTTACCGAAAATTAATATAATTATTATTTTATTATTATTATTATAATAATTATTTATTATTATTATTATTATTAATAAATTATTAATAACAATAAAAAATTAGAAAATCGGTATATACCGGTCCGGTTCAGTAAAACTGAACCATAAAAACGTCGAACCGAAATCGGTACCGAAAAACTGATATATCCTGATTTTTTGTACCAAACTGGACCGGTTCTTTTTTATACCGAACCGACCGATTCGATCTGGTCCGGAAAACCAAAAAATAAAAAAAAAATCGGTTGTTTTGAACACCCCTACCCGACCTGGCTCCTTTAAGCCCATCACTAAGCAAATGGAGTTTAATTAGACTTAAATTAAGTAATTAATTAATGGGTCTTTTACATAAGTATATAATAAATAAAAAGTAATTACAAGAAAAGTGCATCAACTTAATAATTACAAAAAGATTGTAATTAGGACTCATATTACAAAATAGTACAATTCACATTAATAAAGAAACCTAAAATCAAGGATAACTAATAATTCAAATTCAAATTCAAATCTTGTCTCTAACAACAATTTCAAATCTATATTTCAAAATTCAAATCAAAATGAGAAAATTAAAAATTATGAAGGAGCTAATGTTCATCATCCTCCTCTCTTGCCGCCGCCACATCGCCGCCATCGCCGCCACCGGAGTTGCTATTCTGATTTTCTTTTGACGATTTGGTTACCCACAAAAATTGAAATGGTTACCTTTATACGAATTTTGACTAGTAACTGCATCACATTTAAAATAAAATTGGTAATCAAATAAAATTGAATTGGTTACCTTATCAAATGGTTTGGTAACCAACTATATGAAATTTGGTTACCAACTGCATCACATCCAAAATAAATTAGTAACCTAATAAAACTAAATTGGTTACCTTATCGGAAGGTTTAGTAACCAACTGCATAAATTTTGGTTACCAACTGCATCACATTCAAAATATATTAGTAAGCTAATAAAACTGAATTGGTTACCTTATCAAATGATTTGGTAACCAACTACATGAAGTTTGATTACCAACTGCATCACATCCAAAATAAATTAGTAACCCAATAAAATTGATTTGGTTATCTTATCAGAAGATTTTGTTACCGGTGAAAATAAAGAATGGACCGGTGGCGGTGGGAGGCGGAGGGATCGAGAAGAGGGAGGGGCGAGAGGAGGAGGGGGTGGGGCGTGGGGCGTGGGGTGTGGGAGGGAGAGAAGGGTGGAGGAGAAAGGGGGGCGGAAAGAGGGGGAGGAGAAAGGGAGGCGTGAGGAGGGGGATGCGGAATGAAGGGGAGGCGGAGAGAGGGGAGGTGGTGAGGCGGGGACGGGAGGAGGGGGAATGCAAATGGAGGCAGAAGTAGAAGTGGGAGTGGGAGTGGGAGTGGGAGTGGGAGTGGGAGGGGGAGGGGGGCGGCAGTAGGAGGAGAAAGGGGCGGGAGGAGAGGGAGGGGTGGGGAGGGAGTGGCGGGAGGAGGTAGAGGCGGGAGGAGGGGGGGTGGGGAAGGCGGAGGGTGGGGAGGGGTTGGACAGGAGGAGGAGGAGGAGGAGGAGGCGGAGGGAGGGAGGAGAAGAAGAAGGGAAACAGAAATGAAATGGGAGAAAATCGTGGGAGAGATGGGGAGAAAATTGTGGGAGATATTGTGGAGAAAATCGTGTGCATAATTAAAGGGATAAAATTATACTTTTTTGTAATTAAGTATTGCACTAGTATTGTAAATAAATATGGAAGTGTATTAGTTGTGTAAAACTTTTACGAGGGCACTATTGTTGTAATTATTTTTATAAATATAATAGAATATGTAATTGTTCCTTAATTAATTACACATATAAAATAAGTTGCGGCACTGTTAATTTACCAGTCAATCCTCATGCTATTTATCATTTCGTATTGTAACTAAACTTTTAATTAGATTATATTAGTGAAAAAATTCTGTAAATATTGTAAACTATTTATAATTTACTGTCAATCACAAATTTATTAATTTTAGATTTTAAATGAATCAATCGTATCAAATTATACAAATTTATTAATTTTAGACTTTAAAGGAGAACTTTGGGAGGGAATCTAGAAGAAGCTTTATTAAAGGAATAGGAGACTCGAACTTGTGACCTTGCACAATAAAAATAAACTCAAAATATGATTTTCAAAATAAATTCCGAATTAACTAATGTTGGCAAGAGGAAAACACCGTTTTTATATATGAAGATGAGATCCCATTTTGGAAATATTAAAAATATAAGTAGAAATATCAGTTCCCCCTTAACGGAATTGAAAATATTTATGGACTGAGACTCCCATTTTGGAAGGGAATTATCCGGTGGCGGGCGGTATTTGTCTACCAATGAGCTGTAGACGTGCATACGCCACTACGTGGGCAGCCGTATTTGTTAGTTAGTCAATCAGTTTATTGATCTAGAAGATCCAGAACAACAAAAGCTACCTAATCTCTTAATCAAATATCGTCAAACTTGTCATAAACTAATAACAACTTTCTCATTAAAATAATTAAATTTGATTAGATTAAGTAACAAACAGGCTAATTTCATAATTTTATAACATAGTTGGTAAGTCAAACAGACAAAAATTTGAGGGCATAACAAAATAAAAATAAAAACATTATCATCTGACAAGGATTTGAAATCTCTTCTTAGGATTATTTAGTTTATATAAAAAAATATCATTTTTTTTATAACCGAGAGTTTTTCAATTGTAGTCGGACTAATCTCCACGAATTTAGATCAGTCTTTTCATACAGGCTTACGCATACGTCCCCGTGACCCCATGAGTCATTTATGGCCTTTACAAATTGATCGAGTAGCTTAATTAATTAACAAGTGTTACTATGTAAGTAAGTAATAACTAGACCATAAATGATAGTGATAAAATAAGGCAGGATGTGACGAAATGCTATTGATTTTAGGAGGAGTATAATGAGGACTGAGGAGGACGATAAATTCACTCACGATCTACTAAAGGCAAGTATTTTGATTGGTTCAAATTTAATTCGTGAGAAGAGTCCAAGCGAGAGACTTTAACGGTCAGTGTATTCCTTTACCATGTAAATTCACACGTTCAAATAGTAGTATATAATTTAAGAAGGGAATTCATCAATGACAACCGGTTGTCATGGGCACTATTTGACCAACCAAGTTTTCTACTGTTGATTAGTATAATAGATGGCAATGATTGTACAAAATAAAGGTCATGCTGCTACAAGCAGTATGGGCAGTCAATAAATATTACAAAGTTGTTTGCAATTACATTATTGCCCCTTCTGAATTTGATTTGCAAGCTTGGCATTAAACATCCTTGTCGCTACAGCTTATAGCGACAGGGTCCCACTACTTGCTCCGTTGTTAAGTAATCTCTCCGCCATTTTCTTTCCCATATCTCAGCTAGCTTGGTTTCCTCTCGATATTGTTTTCTTTTTTTTTTATATCTCCTTTTTTGTTTGGTGTTGTTTCCCACTTCCACTCTCAAGTTCAAATTGAAGTTCTGATCCGACGATATTTTCTTCTTATTTCAGAATGACACACAACATACCTGCACATAAAAGGTTTGTATCAAATTCTTCAGATTATGTTGCTATTTTAGATTGTGAAAAAACATCTGAGTTTGTAAGTGAAATTGTAAATAGTAAATCTAAAATGGTGTCATACGTTGGTCAATTATTTTTCAAGTTAGAAGAAGTTGAAATTTTTTACAGGTCCTATGCTAAAAAAATGGATTTGAGATTAGAATTGCAACTAGTCATAAACATACTCATACTAGTGATGTGTTGTCCCCCGAATTTTATGAAATAAAAGTATTCAATTTTTCTATTTTAGTAAATAGTTAAATTGATAAAAGTTTAAAGTTAAGGGTAATATGTGAATTTTTTTTTTTGCAAAGTAAGCAAGTTGATATAAAATATTCGTTGCGTCGAGGAATATTCTTTTTGTCGGGGAATATCTGTACGACGGTACAATTTGTGGTGGACCCCACAACGAAATTATTGTCGGATTGAGAAAATGACAAAAATATTTTTATGAAAATAACGGCGAAAGTTTTACTGTTAACTGTTGAAACACCCGGTGTTAAAAGTACAGTAATACGCGTGATTGTATAGTAGCACACGGTATTGATTATTGATGCTTACGTAATAAGTCACCCAGTTTTGTTTAATTGGTATTATTAATGTAATAAAACAGAAAAGCTTTTTATACAAAACAAAATACTTTTATAAAGTTATTCTATAAATAGAATATATTATATTCTATTATGCATAGTGTTTTGCATAGTATTTTGTATAGTAAAATCTTTTTATATAAAATAGAATACTTTTATAAAGTTATCTGTTTTATTAGACAATAATTAGAATATATATTATATTTTATTATGCATAGTGTTTGCATAGTGCATGTATAGTGTTTGCATAGTAAAATCTTTTATAAAGTTATTCGTTTTATTAGATTATAAATATAATATATTATATTTTATTTAAAAGATTTTGCTTTAAATATGGACCGTCAGATTAAAGTAAATCAATCTGGATCGTTCATGAGTTAGTTACTATGCAGTCCATTTTTCTATAAATAGAAGCTCATTCCTTCATTATTTCTTACGAATTCACTGAAACTCTAGAGAGAGAAATTATAGAGAGAAAGAAGAAAAGCGTTCTGCTACTTCACTACTTCTATATCCAGTACTCTTCTTTCTAAGGTAAGGGATATTATTTGTTGTACTCGTAAGGGGTATTATTTCTTTTGTATTCATGAAGAGAACTTCTGTTATTCCATTTTTATTATTCTGTTAGAAGAACTTGTATACGCGGGCTACCCTATACTTGGTGAAATTCTTCTGTTATTCCATTTTTTATTATTCTGTTGGAACATCCTGTCTGTGCGTTTTACGTCGGACCTGGTTTCGTCTTTATTATTCTGTTGGAGTATCCTGTCTGTACGTTTTACGCCGAACCTGGTTCCGTCTTTATTATTCTGCTGGAATATCCTGTCTGTGCGTTTTACGCCGGACCTGGTTTCATATTTATTATTCTGTTGGGAATAACCTGTCTTTGCGGTCTCTATTGCATGCATGGTGAATCCTTCTGTTATTCTATTCTTTATTATTATGTTGGAATAATCTGTCTATATGGATTACCACATACATGGTGAACGATTCTTTGTATTTCATTCCTTGTTAAATTTTGGAAATGATCTGTTTACATGGATTATGATGAAATTCATAATAAAAGTATTGGACTAATGAAAATCATGGGTATATGTGGTATTAGTAAATGTTATGATGAGTTATGTTGGTTATTATTTGAAAACATGAAGTTTCTTAGAAATCACAATGGGTTGAAAAATCAGATTTTGGTGAAAATGGAACATGAAATTCAATTGACCATATCTCCTATTATATTTCAAATTTTTGAGTGTGGTCAAGTTTTAGAGATAGGTCTATGAGTTTTGTAACTTATCCAAGCGGAATAACTGGAAAAGGTATTGTAGATTTTCGTATAGACTGATTTTAGCAAAGTACGAAAAACTACAAAGTATGAAAAAGGCTGCTGCCACGATTTTAAAAGGGCTGTTTCGGCCACTTAATTTGTGAGAAAAATTCTGGCATTTTGGGACATGAAAGTATATGGTATAAAGTACCTCCTGTCCAAAAATTAGCTCATTTTGACTTAAAATGAACAAGTTATGGACATTTCAATATTTAAGTTTTTCTGACGAAAAATGATATAATCGGAGTTCTATAACTCCGATGACCATGAAATTGAAATTGGAAGCTCACGTTAACATGTGTAAGATCCTGCCAAGATTTGGGAATTTCTGGAGTTAAACTTAAGGTAGCTAATTTCTTAAGGAATTAATTAGAAATTGATTTTTGAAAAATAGTAAATGAATTTTAAAAATTCCGAGAAAAATATATGTTCAATATGGGACTATATTGATGTTACAGGGATAAAACATTATTGGTGGACTTTTAACATGGAGACGATAATAGACCTGATGGTCTATTTGACTCTTCTAATGGATTGCTCGTTCCACTGCAACTATGGTTGAAAAGTTTTATCATCTACCATATGTTCTAAATCTCTGATTTATTATTGATGAAAGCTATTGATAATTTAATTATCTTTATTCATGATATTCTTTACTGGGCTAGTTGTTCTCACCCTTTCTGCTTCACAATTCCTTTCAGGTAATGAGAGTGTTGCCGTAAGAGTGTTGCCGGGTCGAGCGGGGATAACAGGGGAATAGAACAGTGGTCTCTAACTGTGGAGGTTCTCCCTAAACAGTATAGAAAAGTGTGTTGTATTCTATACAACATTTAGTAGTTATATTTGGTGAATCAAATAGGGTGAGGTGAACCCAACTTTGGAAGGGTGTTTTGCCACTATCATACAAGATGTCTAATGACATACAAATCTCGTGTTATCATAAGACAGGGTTGTGCGCATCCACTTGCTTAGTATATCTACGGGCACTACCAATATGATCTTGGAGTTTATTTGAAATATAATATTCACTTGGAGACAGTGGAGATAGTTATATGTCAAGAGAAGACTCGCCATTGGAAAGAAGATGATAGTAATCTTCTCGTTTTTCTTTGGGGTCTATTGGGTCAACCAAGGATAATTCTGTGGCCATATGATATATATTATAACCTAGACGCATGGCCTCCCATGTACGAAGGTTTCCTTGAGCACTTCTAAAATATTTTAATTTCTAAAACAGTTTTTGACTATATTTTTATGTAAAATACCATTGTAAGGTTGTGGTCGAGGCACTATGAGAGTTACATACATTTGTATTAAAATTCACAGTTAATTGTGGTCGTATTCTATACGATAGTTCAACAGTTGTATAAATGAAGTTGTATTTGAATTTTGTACTATGTATTTGGCGATTCAGAATGGGTGATGTATACCTAATTTTGGGGGCGTCACATTTGGTATCAGAGCTTAGGGATATGGTCACTGGCGGAGATAAGAGTCTAGAACTAGGAGGGGAGAGACGAGTTATATACTTCGCTAGTGTGTGACTTACCTAAGCTGAAATTGTTTACTTGATAAATTGAAAAATTGTGATATGTCAATTAACCTTTGTTTTGAAGATATTTTCTAGAATGATATCTGAAATATACGAGATGAGCAATGGAAAAATCATGATACAGAGGATATAACCGGGAAGGTACAATCCAAAAAGAAAGCAAGGTATTCGCATCTCTTCGAATATCAGGTACGTATGTAAATTTTGAGGGCGAATTTTTATAAGGAGGGGTGCTTGTGAGATCCCGAATTTTATGAAATAAAAGTATTCAATTTTTCTATTTTGGTAAATAGTTTAATTGATAAAAGTTTAAAGTTAAGGGTAATATGAGAATTTTTTTTTTGCAAAGTAAGCAAGTTGATATAAAATATTCGTTGTGTCGGAGAATATTCTTTTTGTCGGGGAATATCCTTACGACGGTACAATCATTGGTGGACCCCATAACGGAATTATTGTCGGATTGAGAAAACGACAAAAATATTTCTATTAAAATAACGACGAAAGTTTTACCGTTAACTGTTGAAACACCCGGTGTTAAAAGTACAGTAATACGCGTGATTGTATAGTAGCACACGGTATTGATTATTGATGCTTACGTAATAAGTCACCCAGTTTTGTTTAATTGGTATTATTAATGTAATAAAACAGAAAAGCTTTTTATACAAAACAAAATACTTTTATAAAGTTATTCTATAAATAGAATATATAATATTCTATTATGCATAGTATTTTGCATAGTAAAATCTTTTTATATAAAATAGAATACTTTTATAAAGTTATCTGTTTTATTAGACAATAATTAGAATATATTATATTTTATTATGCATAGTGTTTGCATAGTACTTGTATAGTGTTTGCATAGTAAAATCTTTTATAAAGTTATTCGTTTTATTAGATTATAAATAGAATATATTATATTTTATTTAAAAGATTTTGCTTTAAATATGGACCGTTAGATTAAAGTAAATCAATCTAGACCGTTCATGAGTTAGTTATTATGATGTCACTTTTTCTATAAATAGAAGCTCATTCCTTCATTATTTCTTACGAATTCACTGAAACTCTAGAGAGAGAAATTATAGAGAGAAAGAAGAAAAGTGTTCTGCTACTTCACTACTTCTATATCCAGTACACTTCTTTCTAAGGTAAGGGATATTATTTGTTGTACTCGTAAAGAGTATTATTTCTATTGTATTCATGTAGAGAACTTCTGTTATTCCATTTTTATTATTCTATTGGAATAACCTGTATATGCGAGCTACCCTATACTTGGTGAAATTCTTCTGTTATTCTATTTTTTATTATTCTGTTAGAACATCCTGTCTGTGGGTTTTACGCCGGATCTGGTTCTATTTTTATTATTCTGTTGGAATATCTTGTCTGTGCGTTTTACGTCGGACCTGGTTCCGTCTTAACTATTCTGCTGGAATATCCTGTCTGTGCGTTTTACGCCGGACCTAGTTCCGTATTTATTATTCTGTTGGGAATAACCTGTATGTGTGGTCTCTATCACATGCATGGTGAATCCTTCTGTTATTCCATTCTTTATTATTTTGTTAGAATAATCTGTCTATGTGGATTACCACATGCATGGTGAAAAATCCTTTGTATTTCATTCCTTGTTAAATTATGGAAATGATCTGTTTACGTGTATTATGATGAAAGTCATAATAAAAGCATTGGACTAATGAAAATTATGGGTATATGTGGTATTAGTAAATGTTATGATGAGTTATTTTGGTTATTATGTGAAAACATGAAGTTTTTTAGAAATCACAATGGGTTGAAAAATTAGATTTTGGTGAAAATGGAACATGAAATTCAATTGACCATATCTCCTATTATATTTCAAATTTTTGAGTGTGGTCCAGTTCTAGAGTTAGGTCTATGAGTTTTGTGACTTATCCAAGTGGAATCACTGGAAAAGGTGTTGTAGATTTTTGTGTGGACTGATTTTAGCAAAGTATGAAAAATTGCAAAGTATGAAAAAGGCTGCTGCCACGATTTTAAAAGGGCTGTTTCGGCCACTTAATTTGTGAGAAAAATTCTGGCCTTTTGGGACATGAAAGTATATGGTGTAAAGTACCTCTTGTCCAAAAATGAGCTCATTCTGACTTAAAATAAGCAAGTTATGACCATTTCAATATTTAGGTTTTTTCGACAAAAAACACTATAATCGGAGTTCTATAACTCCGATGACTATGAAATTTAAATTGGAAGCTCACGTTAACATGTGTAAAATCCTGTCAAGATTTGGGAATTTCTGGAGTTAAACTTAAGGTAGCTAATTTCTTCAGGAATTAATTAGAAACTAATTTTTGAAAAATAGTAAATGAATTTTAAAAATTCCGAGAAAAATATATGTTCAATATGGGACTATATTATGCTTAATCCCAGAAAAGAATAATTTTTTGGACTGATTTGGTATTTTTTTTATGAAAATAATCTAGTTACGAGTAAATGAGACGTTATTAGTTCTTGGTTAAATTAATTCTTGAACTTATTTTATTGAATTCTTATATCATTGTCATCATCCTCATATTTATATTTTGTTGAAAGTCATCTGTGGCCTGTAGTGCATAGATGGACTTGGTATGATTATGACCAGGGATTATTCGGTATAATCATGACCGTAATGTTACAAATGACGTGTTAAACGTCATCATTGGCCCGTAGTGCATTGATGGACAGTTTTTGGCATGATTATGGCTATGGATTCTCTTCGGCCAAGGGTGCAAAGATGAATTGTTTTATAGCATGATCAGGACCATTGATAAAAACACTATTATCTTTGGCCCGTAGTGCATGGATAATTTGTGGTTGTGATACTAATGAAAAAGTCATCATTGTCCCGTAGTGCATTGATGGACAGTTTTTGGTATGATTATGGCTATGAATTCTCTTCGGCTATGGGTGCAAAGATGAATTATTTTATGGCATGATCAGGACCGTTGATGAAAACACGATTATCTTTGGCCCGTAGTGCATGAATAATTCGTAGTCGTGATACTAAAGAATATCCTTGGCCTGTAGTGCAGAGATGATTTGATGATGTGGATTAATTATTGAGCTGAGTCTCAACAATAAAATTTTAATTCATGGATGTGATAATAATGAATATCCTTGGCCGTAGTGTATGGATAATTCATGGATGTGATACTAACGAATATCCTTGGCCGTAGTGCAGGGGTGATTCGATGATATGAATTATTTGTTAAGCTGAGTCTCAGCATTATTAGTTTTACAGTTGTATATCTTTAGCCTGTAGTGCAAAGATGAATTTATTAGTATGATTATGAGAAGGAATTGTGATTTGGTATAACTATGATTTATGATATTTCAGGTGAAGATAGGTGATGAGAATCATCTTCGTCCTGGGTGCAAAAAAGAATTCAGAATCACAATTATGATTATGAGTTATTCATATGATTGTGGACAGGAATTGTTGATTGATGTTACAGGGATAAAACATTATTGATGGCTTTTAACATAGAGACGATAATAGACCTGATGGTGTATTTGACTCTTCTAATGGATTGCTCGTTCCGCTGCAACTATGGTTGAAAAGTTTTATCATCTACCATATGTTCTAAATCTCTGATTTATTATTGATGAAAGCTATTGATAATTTAATTATCTTTAGTCGTGATATTCTTTACTGGGCTAGTTGTGCTCACCCTTTCTGCTTCACAATTCCTTTCAGGTAATAAGAGTGTTGTTGTCGGGTCGAGCGAGGATAACAGGGGAATAGAACAATGGTCTCTAGCTGTGGAGGTTCTCCCTAAACATTATAGAAAAGTGTGTTGTATTCTATACAACATTTAGTAGTTATATTTGGTGAATCAAATAGGGTGAGGTGAACCCAACTTTGGAAAGGTATTTTGCCACTATCATACAAGATGTCTAATGACATACAAATCTCGTGTTATCATAAGACAGGGTTGTGCGCATCCACTTACTTAGTATATCTACGGGCACTACCTATATGATATTGGAGTTTATTTGAAATATAATATTCACTTGGAGACAGTGGAGATAGTTATATGTCAAAAGAAGACTCACTATTAGAAAGAAGATGATAGTAATCTTCTCGTTTTTCTTTGGGGTCTATTGGGTCAACCAAGGATTATTCTGTGGCCATATGATATCTATTATAACCTAGACGCATGGCCTCCCATGTACGAAGGGTTCCTTGAGCACTTCCCAAATATTTTAATTTCTAAAACAGTTTTTGACTATATTTTTATGTAAAATACCATTGTAAGGTTGTGGTCGAGACACTATGAGAGTTACATACATTTGTATTAAAACTCACAGTTAACTGTGGTCGTATTCTATACGACAGTTCAACAGTTGTATAAATGAAGTTGTATTTGAATTTTGTACCATGTATTTGGCGACTCAGAATTGGTGATGTATACCTAATTTTGGGGGCGTCACAATATGTTTGTAAAAAAGTCGGTACACCAACTTCTGTAAAGAGTTTACCTGATGATGAAGATGGTAGTAATAAAAATAACTAAACAGAAAGACTGTATAGGACGCACATTTTGCAAAACTAGAATATATGTTGTCCATAATAAGAAACAACACAATTAAATGCATGAGAAAAAACGTTGGTTGACCAGTATGGTACGGATGAGAATATTACTGAACTGGCAGACGATGACATTGATCGCACTGTCGGAGATACACCTCAAGATATGAGTTATGATAATGACGATGAAGATGCAGAGGAGGAAGCGGAAGAAGATGAGTTTTTACCGCCAGTTATTTCTCAAACAAAGGGACGAAAAAAATAATCTAGATTAAAGAGTGCACTCGAGAAAATTGTGGGTTCTAAGACTCATCAAAAATGTGAAATTTGAGGCCTTGAAACCGACCATGATAAGCGCAATCACTATCGAGTGTTAGGGATTCATGAGCCTAAAAATAGCCCTCAGTTGTATTATTTATGTTATGTTTTTTGCACATATGAAAATGGACATGCCATTAAGAAGTTAAATATTATGTTCATGTTATGTCGTAGTAGTAATATTATCATCTATACTTCGAAAATTAATATTCATATTATTAGTATTAATATTAATATTACTTTTTGTAATAGTAATACATGAATTAGTAAACTTTAATGTCATTGAGGAGTTAATTAATGTAATGTTTACCCATTATTATTAAAATTATCGCAATTCCATTATCATTAATTAGTATGAGTGAAAAGCATGCCTTTACCCATTTGTTTGTTGTTTAAGCTAATTACTGATTATTCATGGTCTCCGTCTATACAATTACTACTTACCTACCAGTGGAGTACGTAGTATTTAATTAAGAAGCATGCATTAAGAGAATAATAATAAAAATAATTATTATTTTAAAGAAACAATGAATAATATAATTAACTTAAACAACAAACAAGTGGGTAAAGGAGTTATTCAAAATTTACAGGCTTTTCACTCCATACTAATTAATGAGAATGGAATTGACATAATTGTACTAGTAATGGGTTAAAATTAATTAGAAATTAATATTATTATTATTATTATTATTAGTATTAGTAATATTAATAATAATTTATTAATATTAGTATTAATATGATTAATAGTCATAATAATAATAATAATAATAATATTACTATTATTAATTACTATAATTATAAATCGAATACACTTTGAACCAAATGTCTTCCTAAATGCATATTAATTTAGCATACATATTATTCCATGTCTCGTCTATCGTGTTACGCATATTAATTTGTGCCTCGTTTGCCGTGTTGCCTCATTATTTCTACCTATTTCTTCTCTGCCGCTACAAGTTGTAGCGGCAGCTATAATTTTTTTTTCATTTGATAAAATTTTCAGTTCAATTGCTTAATCCCCTGCCCATTTCCTTTAGTCAATATTATTATTAATTACTAAAATTATAATATTAGTATTACTATAATTAATCAAATCAGTTTTTTTATTTATCTTTTATTGTTTTTGTATTTTAATTTCTATTTTTAGTTTTTGTTTTAAAAAATTCTAAAATTAAAAATACATATAATAATGGTTTGGTTATTAACTTTTTTTTTCAAAAAATTAAGTTTTATATAAAACATTAAAAAATTCTATTTTTTTTTAAAAAATGTTGCAATTTTCTTATTTAATTTTTTGAATGCATATTTTAAGAGACTTTACTCATTTTTGAAAAAAAAATTCTAATATTTTCTCCTTAAAATAATAAATATTTTTATGACTTTTTAAAAATAACTTTTTAGTATGTCCTTTAAAAAATAATTCACATAACCCTTAAATATACTTGACAATAAAACATAAACATCGGTAAACATGAAAATATCATTCGTTCATTTATCTAAACATGAAAACATAATCAGTACACGAATTATGAGCTAAAATATTTATTTAAATATCATTTATTGGAAGTAGTCTGGGTTGACATCTAAAGAGTTCTCACACGATTCGATATTGAAATACTGTCAAATCTTCCAGGGACCATTTTTCTTTGCGAATATTTACACTGTCCCTGACAAAGTAGTCAACGTATTTGCAAACGAAAATACCACAATCTGAGTAGTTAAGCTGGGCGTCTTTGGTACGAGCACGCAAGGATCCTGAGTTGGCCACTCACACATCGGATCACCAATTCGCAAACAAACTGGTATCAATTTGACCTGCATGCACAAAGTAATATTATTACTGACAAGTAAATTGTATAACATGTATAAAAGTACAGTACTAACAATTAATACCCATACTGCTACGTTAACAAATTCTTTATACATTTGCTTGAGCGTCATATACGGGGTATCATTTTAGAGAGGGTCAAAGATGGTGACTATCCATTCGAAAAACGAGAATACAAACAAGATAAAATGCTTATTATCTTGATTACACACTGGCATGAATATATGCGTGCATTCGTGTAACGCCGAGCCCACATCTAGGTAGACATAGGGTTGGCAAAAACTCTCTGCTCGATCCGCCTATCAAGGGGGCACAAAGCTCTTGCCAAGAAGCATGAAGAATGATTCCATGAAAACAAATCTTGCCCACCTTTTAAATTTGTGCGTCCTATATTACTCCTCTATCCCGCAGTAATACCATATACGCGTCCAGAACATGCTCGAAAATCCAATTTCCAATACATAAGGTCTTTAATTCGTTGTGATGTAACGTATACAAGTTTCGCGGATCTGATACAGGAAATATTGATGGATCAACCACTACATCCCTAAGCAACTGATTATTTATGAACTCTACCTTGTGTTCCCAATGGTTTTTGGTTGGACACTTTTTTCGTCAATAAGAGATGTGCCCTTCCACTATACCTTGTACCTAAAAGATATATTGATGATGATGATAATAATAATGATAATAATAATAATAATAATAATAATAATAATAATAATATTATTAATAAGTAATAATTAATAATATTAATATTATTAACTTTTAAGTATTACTAATAATAATAATCTTTATATTATTATTAATATTAATAGTATTAATAATAATAATCTCAACAGTATTAATAATAATATTAAGATTATTATCATTAATTAATAATATTAATATTAATATGACCACTTCAAGTACCTGAACTTTTTCCTTCACTATGAGGTCAGACTTGAATGAGTAGAAAGGAACATACGCTTGGGTGGTGGTGGGAATGTGCCCTTTCGCTATATCTTGTACCTGAAAGATATATTGATAATAATAATAATAATATTAATTTTATTAGCCCATAAGTATTATTAATAATAATAATATTAATTACAGTACTAATATTAATATTATTAATAGTATTAATAATAGTAATATTAATAGTATTAATAATAATAATAATAATAAGATTATTATTATTATTATTATTAATACTATTATTATTATTATTATTATTATTATTAAGAATAAGAATAAGATTATTAATACTATTAATCTCAATAGTATTAATAATAATATTAAGATTATTATTATTAATCATTAATAATATTAATATTAACATGACCAATTCAAGTACCTGAATTTTCGCCTTCTATGAATTCAAACTCGAATGAGTAGGAGGGAACATAAGCATGGGTGGTGGGGATGTAACTCTCTTATACTGCATAATTACTTGGCTCCCCTCGCTCTTAGTTCCATTTGGAGAATTGGGAATGAGATCCTGCACCATTGAGCCCCCTGCCGAGTTACCTTGTTCCGTCTGACTTCAGAGTTGTATACACTGTAATGGTGGTCTCATCCCTGTTTCTCAACTACATAGGCATCTGAATAAAACTAAAGCACTTATCAAGTAACAACTTTGTACTCTCAACCTGTCATGTAAGATGAACACATGATTAGTAATAGTAAATAAGATCAATAAATGTAATATGTAGAAATTAATGCACAACAAAAAGTTAAACTTAATAATGTTTGTGTACCATGTTTATAAGGTGATGTTGATGGTTGTAAACAGTCCGAGGCTTTTAAGTAGGGTCTGGGTCCCCTTCCTGTCGGGGGGCGATGCAGTTTTCTATGTGTCATTTTCCCGTACCAAGCCATGAATGAATCAAGTTTCACGTAGTTAGAAATTTTGTACTGTTGTTGTAACACCCCAGTCCCACATCGAAAGATAGGGGAAAAATTTGTCTGCATATAAGGAAATATGTTACTACCAATAGTACCTTCAAGTCATGACCTTTTGGGAGCCTGTGGTGGGCTAAGATGACCCAAGAAGATACTATTGGACCAGTAATTTGAGGCCTTATTTTGATGGATTTGATTCGATTCGGACTTAGGATTTGACCCAAGATTTATTTCGGACTCGGGATTTAACCCGGGTTGTTTCATATAGTATCAAAGCCGACTCTCGAAAGCTCGTGTCGGGTCATTCGATCGGGTTGCCCGAGGTGGAGACACGAAAGCTGGTGGTATTATCCCAAAATGGAGAGTGCATATAAGGAAATAAGTTACTACCAATAGTACCTTCAAGTCATGACCTTTTGGGAGCCTGTGGTGGGCTAAGATGATCCAAGAAGATACTATTAGGTTAGTAGTTTGAGGTCTTATTTTGATGGATTTGATTCGATTCGGACTTGGGATTTGACCCGAGATTTATTTCGGACTTGGGATTTGATCCGGGTTGTTTCATATGGTATCAAAGCCGACTCTCAAAAGCTCGGATCAGGTCATCTGATCGGGTTGCCGGAGGTGGGGACACGAAGGCTAGTGGTATTATCCCATAATGGAGAGATGGATGTCCGGAACTGGGGACACAAAGCCAGGCAGTATTATCCCACAATGGCTAGAGAGGCAAAGATATTTGGGCCGTGTGTGTGATCGGTTTTGATGGGGACGTCAGAAATTTAAGGGGGGGGGGAGTTTGTAACACTCCAGTCCCACATCGAAAGATAGGAGAAAAATTTGTCTGCATATAAGGAAATAAGTTACTACCAATAGTACTTTCAAGTCATGACCTTTTGGGAGCCTGTGATGGGCTAAGATGACCCAAGAAGATACTATTGGGCCAGTAGTTTGAGGCCTTATTTTGATGGATTTGATCCGATTCGGACTTGGGATTTGACCAGAGATTTATTCCAGACTCGGGATTTGACTCGGGCTGTTTCAGTTGTCCCTTAGGATGGTCCATGTAAGCCTCTCAATGTGCTATGTACTCTCACCTCAAGGCCATGTAATCATCGATGGTAAATCTATGTTCTTTTTCCTTTCTAAGATCGTCGTGATTTTCTGTCGGAGATGGTATACTTTGAAGGAACCCAAATTGTCTCATCACTTTGTCTGGCATCTGGTATTTTATGATATCAAAATGGATCAAAGGGAGTCTACCAGATCCCAACAACCTTCTTTCAAAATTAAATGCATTCATATTATCATCCCACCACATGTATGGGCGTTAAACTACTTACCATGAAGGTTGTACATCTAACTCCCATCGGTAAAATTTCAAATGATGATAGGGATTGTATCATCTATCAGGGTAACTGTAATTTTTTGAGTATGCACATGCTAGGGCCCTAGGTAACCATAACTCTGATTGAGGCCAAGGGTTTGGCCTTCCAACTTTTATACGCTTATAGGCCCAAATTTGTAAAAATGTGACACAACCATTAATATATTTCACTCCTTTACTAGTGGCAGTATATAACGACCTATACAAATACCCTAACACAGTTGCACCTGAAGAATACGTTACACAGTCTTCAGCGTTGGCAATAAAATACATATACTTAGGATGAACATTATTTTTATTCCTAGTGGGGAAAAATATTGCCCCACACAACCAAAGTGTGACGCCCCCAAAATAGGTATACATCACCCATCTCGAGTCGCCAAGTACATGGTACAAAATTCAAATATAACTTAATAATGCAGCTGTCGTGTAAAATACGACAAAACATAAGCTGTGAGTTTTAATACAACATTGTCTTCTAAACAGTATTCAAACTCAAAATAAGTCTTCAATACATTTATTTTCACACTATTTCATAGAATAGTGAGGACTACTAATGCTATCATATGAACCGTCACTCTGTTCCCTGACTAGTCCCCGCCACGTTCTCATTTTCTGAAGAGAACAATGAAAGCAAAAGGGTGAGCTCAACTAGCCCAGTAAGAAATATTATGACTAAGATAATACAAAATAAATTATCATTAGTCTTCAACAGTGTTAAATTGATAAAATATAACAAACATCAAGTTTAACTGCAGCGGAACAAGCAATCCATTAGAAGAGTCAAGTAGAGAATAAAATCTACTTTCTTCTATGATTTAAAAGGTTTTTCATTACTTTTATCGATGAGACTCAGCTTAATAAATAATTCACATCATCCCTGAACTACGGCCAAAAATGTTCATTAGTATCACGACCACAAAGTATCCATGCACTACAGGCCAAGGATATTTGTGTATTCATCAATGGTCATGATCATGCCAACAGCTGTTAATCAATGAACTAAGGGCCAATGAAGACTTTTACCACATCATTTGTAACATTACGGTTATGATTATACCGATTAATCCATTGTCATAATCATACCAAGTCCATCTATGCACTACATGCCACAGATGACTTTTAACATAATATAAATATGAGGATGGTGACAAGGATATACGAATTCAATAAAACAAGTTCAAGAATTAATTTATCCAGGAACTAATAACGTCCAAATTGTCAACATGATACTTCTTTGTAGAGTAAAATTCAAGAATGCTCAGAAGAATATTTTTATGAAAAGATACTGGATGAAGCGCAAATATCAAGGATATTCCACTAATTTCATGGAGTATAGAAGTCAAAAATTTAACCAATTGAGTATAATAAAGAATGAAATAACAAAAGAAATCACCAGGCATGCGATAGACCGCACAGACAGGTTATTTCAACAGAATAATAAATAACGAAACCAGGTCATGCGTAAACGCACAGACAGGATATTCCAACAGAATAATAAACAATAGAACCAGGTCATGCGTAAACGCACAGACATGATGATCCAATAGAATAATAAATAACAGAACCAGGTCATGCGTAACGCACAAACATGATGTTCCAACAGACTAATAAAAATGGAATAACAGAAGAATTTTACCATGTATGTGGTACTTCGCATAGACATGTTATTCCAACATAATGATAAAGAATGGAATAATAGAAGAATTTTACCAAATATAGGGTAGCCTGCGTATACAAGTTATTCCAACGGAATAATAGAGAATGGAATAACAAAAGTTCTCTTCATGGATAAAAAGAAATAATACCCCTTACGAGTACAACAAATAATATCCCCTACCTTAGAAGAAACTGGATATAGGAAAATAGAGGTAGCAGACTTCTCTTCTTCTTTCTCTCTATAATTTTCTCTCTCTAGAGTTTCAGTGAATTCATAAAAAATAATGAAAGAATGAATCTATTTATAGAAGAATGGACTGTATAGTAACTAATTCATGAACGGTCCAGATTGATTTACTTTTAAATAGACGGTCCAGATTGATTTAATAAAATATTCTAATAAATCAAAATCTTTTAAATAATATATATATATATATATATATATATGTGTGTGTGTGTGTGTGTGTGTGTGTGTGTCGCCCCCAAAATAGGTCCAATCCAACCAACCTATTCCGAGTCGCCAAAAACATGGTACAGAAAATAACTACAACTTTATTACTACAATTGTCGTGTAAAATACAACAACACATATGTTATGAGTTTTGATACAAATATATAACAACTGTGACTCATGTCCAAACCTTGGATAGTACGTCACAATGACACCTTACATAAAGGTACAGTTAAAAATTGTTTTAGAAATCAGAATTGTAAGACCCCAACTTATTATAAATAAAATTAAAATTTTCTTTATTCATTATTCTAAATTAATAAGAGTTAATTTGATATAATGCTTTGATTATGGGTAAAATGTGAAAATTCTACAAAATAAGTAAGTGGTTACAAAATATTCTTTTTGTCGGGGAATATTCGTTTGGTCGTGGAATATTCTTATTGTCGGGAATCTCCGTACGACGGCGCAGTCATTTGTGGGCCCCATAACAGAAAATGGTTGGATGAAAGAAAACGACAAAGATTAAGTTTTATAAATAACGGCGTAAATTATTACCGTTAACACTGTTGGGTTACCTGGTGGTTAAAATACAGTAATATGCGTGGTTGCACAGTAGTACACAGTATTGCACAGTATTATTGAATTATTGATTCGTACGTAAGAAGGCACTACTCAATAATTGTTACAGTAGTTACTGTTCAATATTTTATTTTATTGATTCAATAATTGTTGCGTTGTTAGTTTATATTATTATTGTTTCAATAATTGTCACTACACAATATTTTTTATTATCAGATCAATAATTCATATTATTTGAATAATATTATTAGATAACATTATTGGTAATGTCTAGAAAGTTCTGTCAAGGAGAGGTTAGGTCATCTAATTGCGCGCCAGTAAGGAGAAATCATTATTGGAAAGCTCCCTCTTTCCTGGAAACGGCCTGGTTGTCATAATTGTGATTCTGTAATATTATTTGTAAATAATTAATTATTAATTTATATGATAATGAAATATTTATTTGATATAAATGATGGATTTATTTATTTTATATGGTTGTTAATGAAGGAATTAATGTGGAGGTGTTTTATCAGTATTTTGTCGGACTGGAAGTATTAAAAATCATCCGTTTGTGGATTTCAGATATTTTCTGTTGGGAATTTTAAAAACTTTCTTTTACAAAGTTAAAGAATTCAATTTCAGGCAGAATGAACATAAAATTTGTATTTTTCTGATAAACGGTCTATTTTCTATGAATTGTTGAAGTTTTGGAAAATAAAATAATTTTTATTAAATTATAGGTGGAACCCACTTTTATTCTAACACATGTGGGCTGCGAATTGGGGTCAAGGATGGCTGGTGGCTGAATTGGTCTTTAGGCATGCGTAGAAATGAGTTTTGTAATAATATTAATTTATTAATTTAGTCTCCTTTGGCGTTCTAGCATTTTCCTACAAATAGAGGGCTAAGTTAGAATTGAAAATCATACCAGAAACAAAGTTTTCTCTCTTTCTCTCTCTATATTATTGAGCGTATTCTTGTGAGTATACTTTGAGTGTTGCTATACGGTGCGAGTTTCTGTCAGCACTATACCGAAATTCAGTCAGAAGTGCGGTTATTTTGAGGTAAAGGATGTTATTTCTTTCGCAAATGATATTATTTTCTTCAATATCATTATGCCAAAATATTAGTTGAACTTCTTATCAAATTTGGAACTTGTTGTGTCGGGGTTACTATTCACGTATACGGCACTATTCACGAATACGACACTATTTATCGAAAAATAAAAATTTTTCTTTTTGTCCAAGATGTCTATTTTGGCTACTATCTTTGATTGTATCCATGTTTTGATCGTTATTTTTGAATTCTGCTTCAAAATTGATTATTATGGAGTATTATTGATCTTAGATAAAACTGTTATACGAATTCCTAATATTTGTCCTTCTATCTCACTGGATTCGTTCTTAAAAATATTTTTCATCATTCTCAGTCCTTAATGATGGTATTATTGAATATCTTTGGCCTGTAGTGCAAAGATAAATGATTACTGATAAATATCTTTAGCCCGTAGTGCAAAGATGAACAGGTGTTGAGATGAACATGACCAACCGGTGATATAAATGAATATCTTTGGCCTGTAGTGCAAAGATGATTAAAGATGTATATTGATTGTTGTTACAGGGATAAAATATTGATGATGAACTCTTAAATATTAGAAGATAGTAGAATTCATCCTCTACGTAACTCTTCTAATGGATTGATGTTTCCGCTGTATTTGTTGATCTAAAACTTGTTGTCGATTATATTTTATCAATTTTTTCCCTATTGAAGACTAACGATAATTTGTTGTATATTATCTTAGTCATAATGTTCTTTACTGGGCTAGTTGAGCTCACCCTTTTCCTTTTTGTTCCATTTTTCTTCTCAAGAGGTGAGAACATAGCAGGATCGAGTCGGGGTATGGAGTGAGGTTTCTAGGAAGATGTTTTAGCAGTCCTCATTATTTCTATAAAATAGTGTTTGAATAATTGTAATGAGGACTTATTTGCGTGTGGATATTGTCTAGAAGACAATATTTGTATTTAAACTCACAGTATGTATTGTCGTATTTCACACGACATTTGTATTATTGAAGTTGTAGTTTGTTTTATGTACCATGTATTTGGCGACTCAGAATGGGTGTTGTATACCTGTTTTGGGGGCGTCTCAAGAATCTTTGGAAAGTGCTCAAGAAAACCTTCGTACATGGGAGGACATGCGTCTAGGTTATGATAGATATCATATGTCCACAGAATTATCCTTGGTTGACCCAATCGACCCCAAAGAAAAATGAGAAGATTAATATCATATTCTTTCTAATAGTGAGTCTTCTCTTGACATATAATTATCTCCGTTGTCTCCAAGTGAAAATTATATTTCAAATATACTCCAAGATCATATAGGTAGTGCTCGTAGATATACTCAGCAAGTGGATGTGCATAACCTTTTTTTATGATAACACATGGTTGTATGTCATTAGACATCTTGTATGATAGTGGAAAACACCCTTCCAACGTTGGGTTCGCCTAACCCTATTTGATTCACCAAATATAACTACTAAATGATGTATAGAATACAACACACTTTTCTATACTGTTTAGGGAGAACCTCCACAGTTAGAGACCACCGTTCTATTCTCCTGTTATCCTCGCTCGACCCAGCTACACTTTAATTACCTGAAAGTAATTGTGAAGCAAAAGGGTGAACATAACTAGCTCAGTAAAGAATATCATAACTAAAGATAATTAAATTATCAATAGCCTTCGTCAGAAATAAATCAGAGATTTAGAACATATGGTAGATGATAAAAAATTTCAACCATAATTACAGCGGAACGAGCAATCCATTAGAAGAGTCAAATAGACCATAATGTCTATTATCTTCTCTATGTTAAAAGTCCACCAAAAATGTTTTATCCCTATAACATCAATCAACAGTTCTTGTCCACAATCATATGAATAACTCATAATCATATTTGTGGTTCCAAATTCCTTTTTTTCTAATCCAGAACGAAGATAATTTTCATGATCAACTGTCTTTACCTGAAACATCAAAGATCGTGGTTATACTAAATCACAGTTCATGTTCATAATCATACTAATAAATCCATCTTTGCACTACGGGCCAAAGATATTCATTAACATGTTATCTTTGCACTACGGGCCAAAGATATTCAACAACAGGTCATCTTTGCGCTACGGGCCAAAGATATTCACCAATAATTCATCTTTGCACTACAGGCCAAAGATATTCAACAAGTAATCTTTGCACTACGGGCCAAAGATATTCATATCTTAAACAAATATATAATCATTTCAGAATTTACATAAACAATAATTATAACCATGTTGATCAATTCACTTTTGCACTTAAGCTAAAGATAATCGTTTATAAATCTAATGGTCATGATCATACCAGTCAATAATTCATCTTTGCACTACTGGCCAAAGAGAACCCATAGTCACGATCATACCAATAATCTACCCATCTTTACACTTAAATCAAAGAGAAATATTATCACCGGAATTATAAAAATGTTATATATGATAATAAAAATAATATGATCAACAACTGCATTTAATTTCAAGAATAAGATTCATAAATCAATGATTTCATAACACCTTAATCCAAATGTTATAAATTACTTAATAATCTCATAATCTAATATTATTAATATTACCACAATATCTTAATCATTTCTTAAACTTATAAACAATTTATTTTAATTATTTATACTTTACTAATTGATGCATTTAATCATTCTAAAATGCCAAACTCATAAGATTTCATCACCAATAACCAAAGCCCTCATCAAAAATCTGCATATACCTTATATAGGATTCTTAATCCATAAAATCCTATTTTCCAAATTTCCTACTTCACATAACATATTTAATTCATTTACTCATAACTAGACTATTTTCATGACAAATACCAAATCAGTTCCAAAAATATTTCTTTTCTGTGATTTAGCATAATATAGTCTCATATTTAACATATATTTTTCTCAGAATTTTAAAAATTCATTTACTATTTTTTATATGGCCAAAACTGCCGAATATTTAGACATTTATCATAAATTGTACTTTTGTCCAAAACTTCTGAAATTTACATGGTATACTTCTGTTATATACATGTACTCCCAATAAAAATTTCATCAATTTTGAAGTTAACCACAAGGAGTTATAAGCGTTTATTTTTAAAATAGTCTTTTCTCATAAAATCCATAACTCTTAATCTATATATCCAAAAATCGTCATTTTTGGACACAATCAACAAAACTCATCAAATTATCATTTCAAATTTTTCTAGAATTTTTGAAGGTTCGCAAAAATTTTGAAACTGAAAAACATAATAACCCTTAAAATTCCTTATTATCTCTTACCTCAAAAGAGCAGTACTGGAATGTCGGATATAACGCTGAACTCAAGATATCTAAATACTCATAAAATACGCTCGATAATATAGAGAGAGAAAACTACGGCCAAGGATATTCTTTAGTATCACGACCACAATTATCCATACACTACGAGCTAAGAATATTTGTGTATTCATTAATGGTCATGATCATGCCAACAATTGTCCATCAATACACTATGGGCCAATGAGGACTTTTACCACATCATTTATAACATTACGGTCATGATTAAACCGAATAATCCCTGGTCATAATCATACCAAGTCCATCTATGCACTATAGGCCACAGATGACTTTCAAAAAAATATAAACATAAGGATGATGACAATGATATAAGAATTCAATAAAAACAAGTTCAAGAATTAAGTTATTCAGGAACTAATAACGTCCAAATTGTCAACATGATACTTCTTTGTAGAGTAAAATTTAAGAATGCTCAGAAAAATATTACCATGAAAAGATACTGGATGAATCACAAATATCAAGGATATTCCACTAATTTTATGGAGTATAGAAGTCAAAGTTTTAACCAACTGAGTATAATAAAGAATGGAATAACAAAAGAAATCATCAGGCATGCGATAGACCGCACAGGCAGGTTATTCCAACAGAATAATACAGACTGGAACCAGGTCCGGCGTAAAACGCACAGACAGGATGTTCCAACAGAATAATAAATAATGGAATAATAGAAGAATTTCACCAAGTATAGGGTATCCCGCGTATACAGGTTATTCCAACAGAATAATAAAAAATGGAATAACAAAAGAATTTCACCAATAAGAAAAAAGAAATACCCCAAACAAGTACAACACATAATATCCCTTACCATAAAAGAAACTGAATATAAGAGTAGGAAAGGAGCAGAATACTTTTCTATAGCTTCTCTCTAATTTCTCTCTCTAGAGTTTCAGTGAATTCGTAAGAAATAATGAAGGATTGAGCTTCTATTTATAGAAAAATGGACTGCATAGTAACTAACTCATGAACGATCTAGATTGATTTACTTTAATCTGACGGTCCATATTTAAAGCAAAATTTTTAAATAAAATATAATATATTCTATTTATAATCTAATAAAACGAATAACTTTATAAAAGATTTTACTATGCAAATACTATGCAGGCACTATACAAATACTATGCATAATAAAATATAATATATTCTAATTATTGTCTAATAAAATAGATAAATTTATAAAAGTATTCTGTTTTATATAAAAAGATTTTACTATTAGCCTAATAAAACGAATAACTTTATAAAAGTATTTTTTTATATAATTTTTTTTTTCTGTTTTATTACATTAATAATACCAATAAAACAAAACTGAGTGACTTATCACATAAGCATAAATAATAAATACCGTGTGCTACTGTGCAACTACGCGTATTACTGTACTTTTAACATCGGGTGTTTCAACAGTTAACGGTAAAACTTCAGCCGTTATTTTCATAATGTATTTTTGTCATTTTCTCAATTCGACAATAATTCCGATGTGGGGTCCACCAATGATTGTGCCGTTGTACGAATATTCCCTGTTAAAACGAATATTCCCCGACCAATCGAATATTATATAACAACTTGCGTACTTTGCAAAATTTATAAATATTACCCACAACTATAACATTATATCAAATTCATTCCATAATATTCAAAAATAATATTTATAGAAAATTCATCTTTATTCATAAAAGTTAGGGTCTTACAACCTCCCCTTCTTCTGAAATTTTACCCTCAAAATTAGGGTACGTACCTGGTATGTCAAAGAGGTAAGGATACATGGATTTCATTTCAGATTCTAACTCCCAAGTCATTTCATCAACATCGTGGTTTCTCCACAAAATTTTGACTTGAGGTATAACCTTGGAGCGTAGAATATGTTCCTTTTTATCCAAGATTTGAACAGGAACCTCTTCATACGTCAAATCTTCCGCTATTTCATCCGGTTCTAACTCAATAATGTGGTTCGGGTCTTCCACATATTTACGTAACATGGATATGTGAAAAATGTTATGAACACGAGACATACTTGGCGGTAAAGCGAGTCTATAGGCCACAATTCCTACTCGATCGAGGATTAAAAATAGTGCGATGAATCGAGGATTGATCTTTCCTCTCTTTCCAAATATCATAACTCCTTTCCATGGAGCAACACGTAACAACACATGATCTCCTATATCGAATTCCACATCCTTTCGATGAAGATCAACATAACTCTTTTGTCGATCTTGTGAGGTTTTTATACATTGTCGGATCGTTTGAATCTTTTCCGTAGTCATACGTACCAACTTCGGTCCCAACAACGTTGCTTGACCCACCTCATCCCAGCATACTGGAGAACGACAATTCCTTTCATACAACGCTTCGAATGGAGCCATGCCAATACTTGTTTGATAACTTTTGTTGTAGGAAAACTCCACCAATGGTAAGAACTTGTCCCAACTTCCCTTGAAATCAAGGACACAGAATCTTAATAGATCTTCAAGAGTTTGAATAGTCCTCTCCGACTGTCCGTCCGTCTGAGGATGATATGCCGAGCTAAATCGTAAATCTGTACCCATAGCTTTCTGCAAACTAACCCAAAATTATGAAGTGAATCTTGGGTCTCGATCAGAAACTATGGATACTGGCATACCAGGAAGTCTTACAATCTTATTTATGTAGATACGAGCAAGACGTTCAAGTGTATAGTTTCTCGTATCAGTAAGAAATGAGCAGACTTGTTCAATCTATCAACAATGACCCAAATCGCATCTATACCTTGAGAAACCTTAGGAAGACCGGTAACGAAATCCATGATAATGTGCTCCCACTTTCATTCTGGAATTTCAAGTGGTTGCAATGGACCTTTTGGTACTTGATGCTCCGCTTTAACTCGTTGACAAGTTAGACACCTTGAGATAAACAGCGCTATCTCTCTCTTCATATTACTCCACCAAAATGTATGACGAATATCATGATACATTTTGGTACTCATAGGATGGATTAAAAACGGTGTGTTATGCGCCTCCATCATGATTTTATACTTTAAATCAAGGTCGTTAGGAACACAAAGTCTAGAGTTGACTCGAAGTATTCCTTCTTCATCGATTCTTGTTTCTGGCATAACACCTTCTTGCACTTTCTTCCTCATACTCATCAGATCCAGGTCTGTAGCTTGAACATCTTTAACTTTATCAATTAAAGTCGGTTCTACTCGTATATTCGCCATCATCACATGGGTCTCTGGAGTCTTTAACTCTATCTCCATCCTTTGCAAGTCACACAAAATGGGCCTTTGTGTTGACAATATCGCACTCGTAGTTGCATATGATATTCTACTCAATGCGTCAGCTACCAAGTTTGCTTTTCCAGGATGGTATTGGATGGTATGATTATAATCTTTCAACAGTTTAAGCCAACGTCGTTGTCACGTGTTGAGTTCCTTTTGAGTGAAGAAATATTTGAGGCTTTTATAATCCGTAAAGATCTCCACCTTCTCCCCATACAAGTAATGCCTCCAAATTTTAAGTGCGAAGACAACAGCTGCTAACTCTAGGTCGTGAGTAGGATAATTCCTCTCATATTCTTTGAGTTTTCTTAAGGCATAGGCTATGACATTCCCATGTTGCATGAGAACACATCCCAACCCTTTACCCAAAGCATCACTGTAGACGACAAATCCCTCCGAGCCAGATGGTATTATCAGAACAGGTGCTGAAATGAGTCTCTTCTTGAGTTCTTGAAAACTCTTCTCACATTCTTCGCTCCAACTGAACTTTGTATCTTTCCGAGTCAACTGAGTTAATGGAGTAACGATTCGAGAAAATCCTTCCACGAATCTCCGATAATAACCCGCTAAACCGAGAAAGCTACGTACTTCAGTCACTGATTTAGGTTGATCCCAGCTTTCAATAGCTTCAATCTTTACAGGGTCAACATATATTCAATGAATTGATACTACGTGCCCAAGGAATGCTACTTCCTCAAGCCAAAACTCGCATTTCTTCAACTTAGCATAAAGCTTGTATTCACGAAGCTTTTAGAGTGTCAGCCTCAAGTGTTGTTCATGATCTTCACAGCTTTTTGAATAAATAGAGACGTCATCAATAAAGATGACCACAAAGTGATTCAAATATTCCTTGAATACTCGGTTCATCATATCCATGAAGGCATCAAGAGTATTAGTTAATCCAAAGGACATGACTAGGAATTCATAATGCCCGTACTAGATGAAGCGCAAATATCAAGGATATTACACTAATTTTATGGAGTATAGAAGCCAAAACTTTAACCAAAAGAGTATCATAGAATATATGAAACTGTAATAGATTTTCACCCGCCATGCGGTAATCCACGTAGACAGCTCATTTCCACAATTTAGTAAGAAATGAATATGAAGGGTCATTCACCATGCATGTGGCAATCCACATAGACAGGTTATTCCAACAGAATAATAAAGAATGGAATAACAGAAGAATTCACCATGCATGCGATAAACCGCACAGACAGGTTATTCCAACAGAATAATAAATAATGGAACCAGGTCCGGCGTAAATGTACAGACATGATATTCTGACAGAATAATAAATAATGGAACCAGGTCCGGCGTAAATGTACAGACAGGATATTCCGACAGAATAATAAATAATGGAACCAGGTCTGGCGTAAACGCACAGACAGGATATTCCAACATAATAATAAAGAACGAAATAATAACAGAAATCACCATGCATGCGGTACTTCGCATAAACAGGTTATTCCAATATAATGATAAAGAATGGAATAACAGAAGAATTTCACCAAGTATAGGGTAGATCGCGTATACAAGTTATTTCAACAGAATAATAAAGAATTGAATAACAGAAGTTCTCTTCATGAATACGAAAGAAATAATACCCTTACGAGTACAATAAATAATATCCATTACCTTTGAAAGAAGAGTATTCCGACTGGTAAGGCGAGGATATACTCGAAGAAAACTTGTATTACGCTCAAAGATTTCTTAAACTCTAAAGAAATACGCCCAAGATTATAGAAGAAGAACTCTCTCTATAGTTTCTCTCTCTAGAGTTTCAGTGAATTCGTAAGAAATAATGAATGAATGAGCTTCTATTTATAGAAAAATGGACTGCATAGTAACTAATTCATGAACGGTTCAGATTGATTTACTTTTAATCGAACGGTCCATAATTAAAGCAAAATCTTCTAAATAAAATATAATATATTCTATTTATAATATAATAAAACGAAAAACTTTATAAAAGAATTTACTATGAAGGCACTATGCAAACACTATACATAATAAAATATAATATATTCTAATTATTGTCTAATAAAATAGATAACTTTATAAAAGTATTCTGTTTTATATAAAAAGATTTTACTATTAGCCTAATAAAACAAATAACTTTATAAAAGTATTCTGTTTTATATAAAAAGTTTTTTGTTTTATTACATTAATAATACCAATAAAACAAAACTGAGTGACTTATCACATAAGCATCAATAATCAATACAGTGTGCTACTATGCAACCACGCGTATTACTGTACTTATATTACCGAGTAGTTCAACAGTATTAACGGTAAAACTTCCGCCGTTATTTTTATAAAATATCTTTGTCATTTTCTCAATCTGACAATAATTCCGTTGTGGAGTCCACCAATGATTATACCTTCGTACGGATATTCTCCGACAAAAAGAATATTCTCGATCAATCGAATATTATACAACAACTTGCATACTTTTCAAAATTTATAAATATTACCCACAACTATAACACTATCTCAAATCCACACCATAATATTCAAAAAAAATATTTCGAGAAAATTAAATCTTTATTCATAAAATCTAGGGTCTCACATTTTATCTGGTCAACGCTATCCAATTCCTCTTCGAAAGTTGAGGAATCCTCCATCCATCAGTAGCAAATAATCCTTTGGGAGGTTCCCACAAGCGATGGCCATAGCATCAAAGTCACCTAGCATGCTCTGACTCGGTATAATCTCTATGAAGAAGGGAAAATGGCTAGGTGCTATCTCCATTGTGTTTGTGATCATATTTGGGTATGGAAGTATGTCAAACACAATGGGTTCTTCGTCTATCTTCTCTTTCTCTTCCCACCACGGCTTCATTGTTGCACTCGCTCTTATGTCATAAAGAGCTTTGCCGACGACATGACTACCAAGTGGGCATGATTTTGCAAATCTAACTGGACCCTTGAACTTTGGCGGAGAAGGCACTTGAGGCATTAATCACATCGGCTCATCCGCGTTAGTACTCATAGTTAGTTCATCCCCACTTGTCTCCTCTTTTTCAACATCTTGTGTCTCATCCAGTTGTAGATTTGGTTCGGGCACTTAATCAATCTCGGAATCCTCATCATAACACCAATTGTTTTGAGGACAGTTGTTCAAGGCTTTGAGCATTTGATCCATCTGGTTCTGCAGATTTTGAATTGATATCTCTTGATTCTGAATTGACCACTCTTGATTAATCCTCATCTCCTCATTTGATGCTACGAACTTGGACAACAATTCCTCCTACCCTGAATTATCCGTCTCAGTCTCGGAAGCCATGTATTAAGGACCATTGGTTGAGGTAGTGACGAGTTGTTCCATTCGATTATTAAAATTTTGGGTTGACAGCTCTTGGCTAATCCTCATCTCCTCTAGGTTTGCTATGCCCTTCAATATTACATCCCTCGGATTTGGCTTTTCATCTTGTGGCAATGGAGGTGGACATAAAAATTCTGGTGTGTATGATGGATTTGGAGCGTAGTATTGGTCTTCATAATTGTAGCTCCATGACGAATCCAAGTGATACCCCCAAACATGATGAGAATTAGCATATGTATAATCATTGAGGTATTCACCACCGTGTTGTCCCAGCCCAAAACTAACAGTGCATTGATGACTCGGATGATTACCAGCATAATAATTACAAACTACTGCGATCTTTCGAATACGTTGGGCTGTAAGAACATCCAACCTCTTCGAAAGTGTTTCAATTTGTGCTGACAATGCAAAAAATGCATTGAGTCCATCCATTCTTGTGTCCCTTGGTTGAGTCTTACTCATATATGGCCATTGATAATTGCATCTAGCCATGGTACCTGAAAAGAGAGAAAAAATAGGAGAGAATTAAATAAAAAGAAAAAATGTTTAAATTAAGACTAATTTGATTGAAGCTAATATTGGCACAATTATATATTAAACTAATTCTCCGGCAACGGCGCCAAAAACTTGTTGGGTAAAATCTAGTTACGCACAACATGCAAGTATACGTGCTCAACAAGTAATAAAGTAAAAGTAGAGTATCGTTCCCACGAGAAATTATTTAATAAAAATCACCAAGTTCAAACCCGTAACCAACTCAATCTTATTTAAACGAATGAATTTCAATTTATAATTAAACTACTATTAAATTTCACTAGTTAAATTAAGATTACGGAGATTTAAGATCACAACTTCACTTATTTCTTCATTTAAGTTAACACACTTCTCATCAATTATTCTCTATCATGAATTGTTAATCAATAACACTAAAGCAGATAAAACCATCTCTCGATGCATAATACCCATACTCACTTAAATCCACATATGATAGAATTAAGCAAGACACCCTAATTAAATAATCCACTATTTCTCTATGTGAATTATAATTAAAAAGGATTTAAAGCACAAGTTCTCTATAAAGATTACATATGGCGTAAATGCACTCTATCCTAAACACAAATCATGAATTCAATCTATATAGAAATCACAAACACATGCTATCATGATAAGATCGAAATCAATACTTCATCTCTCGAGTTCATATAGATTATCACGGTAATTTATAGCTAGGCACTTAAGCAATTAAGTCCAAATCACAATAGACAATCCTCACAATAGAACATAATAATTGGTAGCGAAGCATATTAAAATAAACTACACAATAAGATCTATTGTAATCTCAAACAAAGAATTAGTTCATTATTACTGAATTAAAACTAAGAACCCACAATTGAATAATCATTAAAAGACAAAGATAGAAGAAGATGAGAAGATATAATCTATTGTCTGTAGATTTGAAGCTTCCACCTTGCTCCTACTTTGAATCTTCAATGGTCTCCAAGTTGTTTCAATCTCCAAATCTAACAAGAACTAGTGTTTTGATCTATTTTACTCTAATCTAATCTAATGAAATCCTCTAAAACTAGTCTATATGTCCTCTCTTTTATGCCTCTCATTATGTATTTATAGTTCTAATGGATATCCTAACAAGTTAGGCAACTAAGAATCCTATTCTAGCTCAAATTGGACACCGAATAACCCAAAATAGCTGTCCCCTCGCCGACCGGCGCGCCCCATGCTATCCCAAGGCCATTCTTCGCGCGCCCCGCGCTACAGTGGTAGACATTCTGGTGGCCCAGCCCGCCCTGCGCTATGCGTAGTTCATTTATAGCGCGGTCCGCGCTATGCTATTTTCTGCTGCGACATCCTTTGGTAAAACATGCATAACATTTGATCCGCTAGGAGTTACGGGGCCTGCCACTTATCAAATCGAAGATAAAGACGAGATACAACTTTCATTCTTTGAGAATTGACAGATTCCTTCCGGATCAAGGCAGAAATCGAGCTTGAAGTAGATGCTATGTAAATGGCAAACATGACAACTTTGAGCTTTTGATCTTTGTTGAGAAAAAGGCCATAACTCTCGCATCCAAGATATGATTGGCACAATCCAAGATGTTTTGAAAATATAAGAAGTAGATCTACCATAAAATCCAAGTTCCAAGTCAAGAACATGCATCCAACTTGGTGTTAAAAGTCTTTCAATCTTCCCTTCTCGTATTTGTTTGTGTATTTTCGTCGAAATGATGTTTGAATTACTTTTCCTTGCTTTCCTCATGCCAATGTTGTTTCATAGCCTACAAAATAACATAACATGTATGAAATGCACACACAATGCATTTAAGTAACTACGAAACATAGGTTTAAGCAACTAATTCAAGTAATATATACCGGATAAGTAGGTATAAAACCTAATTATCACTCTTGTACGTCAAGTAGTTGATGGTGAGAAAATTAGGACTGATAGGTATTAGATATCTAAAAAGCTCTTTCGATTTAGAATGACCGATGACACTACAGTATAGACAAAAGTTCTTAAAATTATCAATTTGATTAAATAATTCAGACAACGGGTTTTGTCATGAATAGAGAGTTGAGCCAAGATTTAATCTTGCACTCACTCCCGGACTCCTTTCACAATTGTTGTGAATTTTTCATATGAACAAGCTAGATATCAGCCTCGCTGATTTGCTTAATATGTTTAAAAATGTTAAGAGTCACTTTCCAACCAAGAAAGACCAAGTCTTACTGGTAGGGGCAAAAGGATCTTCTGAAAAAAAGAACAATTCTAAGAAGTTAAATAGAAAGGCAAAAACAAAGGATAATAAAAACAAAGCTGATACGGATTTTGACGCCCCCAAAATTAGGTATACATCACCCATCTTGAGTCGCCAGATACATGGTACAGAATTCAAATACAACTTAATAATACAACTGTCATGTACAATACGACAAAACATAAACTGTGAGTTTGAATACAAATATTGTCTACTAGCGAGTATACAAACTCAAAAATAGTTCTCATTATAATTATTATCACACTATTTTACAGAATATTGAAGACTACTAATGCACCATTTAGGACCATCACTCCGTTTCCCGACTCGTCCCAACTATATTCTCATTTCCTGAAGAGAACAGTGAAAAAAAGGGTGAGCTCAACTAGCCCAGTAAGAAATATTATGACTAAGATAATGCAAAATAAATTATCATTAGCCTTAAACAGTGTTAAATTGATACAATATAACAAACATCAAGTTTAACTGCGGTGAAACAAGCAATCCATTAAAAGAGTCAAGTAGAGAATAAAATCTACTATCTTTTATGATTTAAAAGGTTTTTCAAGACTTTTATCTCTGGGACTCAACTTAATAAATAATCCACATCATTGAATCACCCCTGCACTACGGCCAAGGATATTCTTTAGTATCACGACCACAATTATCCATACACTACGAGCTAAGAATATTTGTGTATTCATTAATGGTCATGATCATACCAACAACTGTCCATCAATACACTACGGGCCAATGAGGACTTTTACCACATCATTTGTAACATTACGGTCATGATTACACCGAATAATCCCTGGTCATAATCATACCAAGTCCATCTATGCACTACAGGCCACAGATAACTTTTAAAAAATATAAACATGAGGATAATGACAATGATATAAGAATTCAATAAAATAAGTTTAAGAATTAATTTATACAGGAACTAATAATGTCCAAATTGTCAACATGATACTGCTTTGTAGAGTAAAATTCAAGAATGCTCAGAAGAATATTTCCATGAAAAGATACTGGATGAAGCGCAAATATCAAAGATATTCCACTAATTTCATGGAGTATAGAAGTCAAAACTTTAACCAACTGAGTATAATAAAGAATGGAATAACAAAAGAAATCACCATGCATGCGGTACTTCGCATAGACAGGTTATTCCAACAGAATACTAAATAACGGAACCAGGTCAGCTGAAATTCGCACGGACAGGATGTTCCAACAGAATAACAAAGAATGGAATAACAATAGAAATCACCATGCATGCGGTACTTCGCATAGACAGGTTATTCCAACAGAATACTAATAAGGACGGAATCAAGTCCGGCGTAAAACGTACAGACAGGATATTCCAACAGAATAATAATAAAGACGGAACCAGGTCCGACGTAAAACGCACAGAAAGGATATTCCAACAGAATAATAAAGACGAAATAATAGAAGAATGTCACCAAGTATAGGGTAGCCCGTGTATACAGGTTATTCCAACAGAATAATAAAGAATGGAATAACATAAGTTCTCTTCATGAATACAAAAGAATAACACCCCTTACGAGTACAACAAATAATATTCCCTACCTTAAGAAGAAGAGTACTGGATATATAAGTAGTGAAGTAGCAGAATACTTTCTTCTTTCTCTCTATAGTTTATCTCTCTAGAGTTTTAGTGAATTCGTAAGAAAATAATGAAGGAATGAGCTTCTATTTATAGAAAAATGGAATGCATAGTAACTAACTCATGAACAGTCTAGATTGATTTACTTTAATCTGACGGTCCATATTTAAAGCAAAATCTTTTAAATAAAATATAATATATTCTATTTATAATCTAATAAAACGAATAACTTTATAAAAGATTTTACTATGCAAACACTATGCAGGCACTATGCAAATACTATGCATAATAAAATATACTATATTCTAATTATTGTCTAATAAAACAAATAACTTCATAAAAGTATTCTATTTTATATAAAAAGATTTTACTATGCAAAACACTATGCAGACACTATGCAATACTATGCATAATAGAATATAATATATTCTATTTATAGAATAACTTTATAAAAGTATTCTGTTTTATATAAAAAGATTTTCTGTATTATTACATTAATAATACCAACAAAACTAAGTGACTTATCACGTAAGCATCAATAATTAATATCGTGTTCTACTATGCAACCACACGTATTACTGTACTTTTAACACCGGGTGTTTCAACAGTTAACGGTAAAACTTCCGCCGTTATTTTCATAAAGTATTTTTGTCGTTTTCTCAATCCGACAATAATTCTGTTATGGGGTCCACCAATGATTGTGTTGTTGTACGAATATTCCCTGTTAAAACGAATATTCCCCGACCAATCGAATATTATATAACAACTTGCGTACTTTGCAAAATTTATAAATATTACCCACAACTATAACATTATATCAAATTTACTCCATAATATTCAAAAATAATATTTATAGAAAATTCATCTTTATTCAAAAAATTGGGGTTTTACACGGATAGCAAAGTAATTTGCTTCCACTGAAATAAGCCTGGACATTGGAAAAGAAACTGTGAGAAGCATCTTACAGAGGTTAACCAAAAGAAGTTTAGTGAAGCTTCAGTTACAAATACAGGTTTTTTTCATTATTGAAATAAAACTTTCGATAAGTTAAGTTTATACTTGGGTATTGGGTGCTTTAATTCCCATAAATATAGATTTATGGATGGACCAAGCAGAAGTAAAAAGTTAAACAAGGGATAAGTAATCTTATGTGTACGAAATGAAGCAAAAGTTGTTACATTAGTCATAGGAAATTATAGTTTAACATTTCTTAGAGGCAAGTCTATTAAGCCAATAAGTTGTTATTATATTCCAGTTCTCTTTAGAAACATTATTTCCATTTTTTATTGGACAACAAAATTTTTGGTATTATATTTAAAAACAATTTTTTTTCTATTTATAATAATAATGTTTTATATAGAACTGAAATATTACTTAATGGACTTTGTGTACTTGACTTACGTGAAAAATTATTTTGTAAGTTGAACAAACTAGTATAAGAAAAGGAGACGGTCATTCAAAGAATTGAATGTTTGTATTTGAGGAAATACAAGTCTGAATCATTTGAAAGTTTCAAAGAATTCAAAAGTGAAATAAATTGGCAAATTATTATGATTCTTTGATTAGATCGAGGAAGGAATACTTGTGCAATGAGTTTCTAGATCATCTTAAATAGTTTTCTCATAATGGACGTCTCTTGATACGCAATAATTGATTGGTGTGTCTGAAAGGAAAAATTGTACCTTGTTGGACATGGTGTGGTCCATAATGATTTCTACCGATATTCCAGTATCCTTCTAGGGTAATTCTCTAGAAATGGTTGCATATCTATGAAAAAGATAACCTCAAAATCCGGCCCCAAGACTCCATAAGATCTAGTTATGGACAGGGAGGATTCCTAATCTTAAGTATATTAAGATAAGGGGTTGTGCAGCTTATGTGAAAAGGTTTCAAAAGGATAAGCTTGAGACAAGATTTGACAAGTGAAGATTTGTGGGACATCCTAAAGTAAATTTAGGGTATATGTTCTATAATCCTACTTAGAAAAAGTTGTTTGTTATGACACACGCTACATTCTAAGATAAATATGTTTATCATTGAAAGGACTAGTGGGAGGATAATAGATCTTGAAAAGTTCAAGAACCATAAAGCACTATAAGTCAAATAAGACGAACTTGTAGATTTGGAATAGTACCGGAGATACTTGGGAGCTATGGATTCATCATAGATGATGATGATGAGGTACGCATCATAGAAGATGATGATCTAGTTACATATGATGAGGTAGGAGTTGTAGACACTCAGAGAAATGGATTGAAGTAAGCTTCCCATAAATGGAACATTCGTTTTGATAAGACAATCAAACGAGTTTGATTTTATCAAAAATAATAATGAACCTAGTGTGTACAAAAGGGTCAGTGAGAGCGTTATGATATTCCTAGTATTATATGTTGATACACTACGGATAAGGAATGACATACCAATGCTACAATCAGTAAAGATACAGTTATCTAACCATTCATATATGAATGATTTGGGAAGAATATCTTAATTGTGGATACACATCTATATAGATAGATTTAAAAGGATGTTTGGCTTAACCAAAGGAATGTATATTCATTTGATGGTAAAGTTGTTTAGCATGGCAAACTCCAAGAGATGTCTCATGATCATGAGTCATGGAATGTATCTCTCTTAATAGTCCCCATAAACTCCTAAAAAGAGAGATCTCATGAGTAAATATCATGTATGCAATGAAATGTACGAGACCTGATGTTTGTAAGACCCCAACTTTTATGAATAAAGATTTAATTTTCTCTAAATATTATTTTGAATATTAAGGTGTTGATTTGATATAATGTTATAATTATGGTGATATGTGCAAATTTTACAAAGTAAGCAAGTTGTCATAAAATATTCGTTTGGTTGGGGAATATTCTTTTTTTTCGGGGAATATTCGTACGATGTCGCAATCATTGGTAGATCCCACAACGAAATAACTATCGGATATAGAAAGTGACAAAAATAACCTTTTCATAAAATAACGGCAAAACTTTTATCGTTAAACTTAAAATACACAGTGATAAAAGTACAGTAATACGCGTTGTTTCATTGTGGTACGCGGTATTGCACAGTATCTCTAATTATTGATGATTATGTAAAAGTCACTCAGTTTCATATAATTACCACAATAGTTGATGTATAGTATCTCATATTATTGATTCAATTAATGTCACAGTATCATCTGCATAATATTTTATATTATTAAATAAATAATTTAGACGACACAATTATTCATATTATCATTTGCATTATTGACAATGTCTAAAAAGTTTTGTCGATGAAAGGGCTTAGAGAATTCTTCTTCTATAATATTGTGCGTATTTCGTTTTAGTATAAGAATATTTTGAGTGTAGCTAATAGTGCAAGATTTTCTCAAGAATATCTCCGCTATACCTGTCAGATTTAGTCTTCTACTAAGGTAAATGATATTATTTTCTTAATACTCATAAGGGTTGTCATTCTATTCCTTATTAATATGTGGAAACAACTTATCTACGTGGATTACCGCATGCCTAGTGAATAACCCTTCGTATTCATTCTTTATTAAATTGTGAAAACGATCTATCTACGCGGATTATCGCATGACAGGTGAAAATCCATTTTCAATTTCGTATATTCTTTCATACTCGTATGAGATATCATTTTTGTTGTACCCATTAATAGATATTGTTTCTTTCATATTTTCTCCATCATGGTACAAAATTATTGTTTGTTTCCATAACCTTATTATTAAATATTGAAAATCCCTTAAATTAGTATAATATTCTTGAATTTTGCGCTTCATCTAGTATTGTTTCACTGAAATATTGTTTTGAACCTTCTTATTAAATTTTAATATTTTTATTCGGGGTACTATTCACGGGGTATTATTCACTCGTGATACTATTCATGGGATATTATTCATTCGGGATACTATTCACGACAGTTAATTATTATAAATAAGAAGTTTGTATTTAAATTCTATATCATGTATTTGGCGACTCATAATGAGTTGTGTAGACCTATTTTGGGGGTGTCACAATGTTGATCAGTCATATTCTGGAGAAGATAATTGTGAGATAGTGAAAACATCTTAAAGTACTTAATCGAAACTAAAAATGTGATCATATTCATAGTGGTTCTGAATTAAAACTAGAGGACTTAACAAACTCAAGTTTTTTTCAGACTAACCAAGACAACGACAAATCCACTTTAGGGTAAGTCGTTACCTTGAACGGTGGTGCAGTGAATTGGAAAGGTTCCAAACAGCAAAGAGTTGCTGGTTTAGTGGTAAAGACAGAGTATATAGCTATAAATGAAGCTGCAAGTTGATTGTTTGGACGAAAAGTTCATTATAGAACTAGAAATAGTTCCTAAGTCTCATCTTGGATCTAAACATATGTTGCGACATTTTCATTTGATAAGATGAATCATTGAAAGATGGGAAATCACTATAGAGATAGTGGACTCTCAATAACAGTATTACATATCCATTTACTGAAGCTTATCCAATAGCAGGATGATCGTCACTTAAAGAATAAGGGTATGAGATACCATGACGATTGGCTTTCAGTGAAAGTGGGAGATTGAAAGTAGTATGCACAAAAGCCAATCATGTTGATGATAAAGTATATACTTTGTAATAATCTTATTCGTTTATTAATAAAATTATTCATTTACGAAAGGCTTTAATTTATCTACATGGTGCAGTTTTATAATATGTGATAAACCCATAGCAATGCTTTTAGAATCATGATCATGCTAATGAGATTTAAATTCTTAGATAGCTTAAAAACTAAAATGTTCTCAATCGATGGATTACTAAAAAGGGGATTAGTTAATCCGAATAGATTAGTACATACATTGCTTGCTCATTGGATGAGAATGATTAATCTCATGATAATTTGTGTGGAGACACTAAAGCAAGTATGTAGGTACTTATTGGAAAATAAGTGCACTGAACGTGGCTCGCTAAGGAATACCTAATGGAGTTTTACTTGTTTGTCAATAGGAATTCCTGTAGTGATAGTAGTACAAGTGATCCTTGGACTTGAGATCATCATAGTATCTTGTGTATGATGAGTTATACTTTGACTTATTCCTTAAGACCCTTATGGTATATATATATATATATATATATATATATATATATATATATATATATATATATATATATATACAATAAGCCTTTTTGTTGTAGTGTATCAAAGGGTATGCTTGGGTATAATAAGTTGTACATGGAGATAATGTATGATCAATAAAGAATCTACCGCTTCTAGTAAAAGAAGAGATATGCCATATGTGATTCGATAATTGACAACTCAGGAGTCTTTGGCCAAGGCAGAATAAAATTATAAATGAGTTTCTAATTTGCATTATTTGGAGTTGTGCATTTAAGAATCGAAATACATATAATTAAATAAAATAACACTTGACAGTAATTTCATGTCTTATATTTAATTGAAACATTATATGGTGAAAGGATTGAATTGTACGGTAACTATTTACTCAAAGGTTCTTTTATGATTAATGTTGAAATCTATATTATCTGGAAAATCGTTGATCGCTAAGGAGACTTATCCTTATTGTAGAATAAATTTTATTTATTTAAATGAATAATTAATAGTTTAATTTATTTATTTAAATAAGATTAGATTTGTTCTAATTGATTTATTCACAACCGGTTTAATATGGAGAACCTAAAGTACCACACCATAAAAAGAAGAAAATTTATTTAAGAAATAAATGACATAAACTTAATAATAAGTTAAGTTTATTTAATTTAATCTATGGTGATAGAATAATTAATTAAATAGCTTAATATTTATTATTTAATATTTTGAAAATACTAAATATAAAGTAATAAGAAGAGTCTTATTATTATTATTATTACTATTACTATTTTTTAATTCCTAAAGGAGTTTGAGAATTAATTAATAAAAGTACTCTCATATATTCCTAATAAGATTAAGAGACTAATTAGTTAAAAGAGTTTAATTAATTATTCCTAATAAGATTAGGAGCCTAATTAATTAAAGGAGTTTAATTAATTAAAATAAAACTCAATTTCTTAATTATTAAGGATGGTTGCCTACATCTATAAATAAGAGGAGTCTTATTATAGGTGAGGATTGATGTTTTTCACAAAACACGTGAATGACAATTTCAAGAGTTGGGAGAGTACACATTTTTTATAGAGATAGAAAAATTAGGGTTTTGCCAAACACTCATCTTCTTGAATACTTGTTCTTCCTTGGTGGATCACCTCTAGTGGCCAAACACTTGGGTTAATGTTGAGCAAAGGAAAGGAATCAAACCCGATGGATTCAAGTTGAACGTGAAAAGGAATTAAAGGTGAACTCGTACCTAAGGAAGCTAGTTTCTACAAGGGTATGAATCTGATCTCCTTCTCTTTTTTGTTGATTGATAACCATGCACAAAGTATAATCATGGTGTGACGCCCCCAAAATTAGGTATACATCACCCATCTTGGGTCGCAAGATACATGGTACAGAATTCAAATACAATTTACTAATACAACTGTCATGTACAATACGACAAAACATAACTGTGAGTTTGAATACAATTATTGTCTACTAGAGATTATACAAACTCAAAAAGAGTCCTCATTACAATTATTAACACACTATTTCACAGAATAGTGAGGACTACTAATGCTATCCTCTGGACCGTCACTCCGTTCCCCGACTAGTCCCTGCTATGTTCTCATTTCCTGAAGAGAACAGCGAAAGAAAGGGTGAGCTCAACTAGCCCAGTAAGAAATATTATGACTAAGATAATGCAGAATAAATTATCGTTAGCTTTCAACAATGTTAAACTGATAAAATATAATAAATATCAAGTTTAACTGCAGCGGAACAAGCAATCCATTAAAAGAGTCAAGTAGAGAATGAAATCTACTATCTTTTATGATTTAAAAGGTTTTTCATCACTTTTATCGTTGAGACTCAGCTTAATAAATAATCTACATCATCGAATCACCCCTACACTACGGCCAATGATATTCTTTAGTATCACGACCACAATTATCCATGGGTCCCTGGAGTCTTTAACTCTATCTCCATCCTTTGTATGTCACACAAAATGGGCCTTTACGTTGACAGTATCGCACTCGTACTTGCATATGATCTTCTACTCAATGCGTCAGCTACCACGTTCACTTTTCCAGGATGGTATTGGATGGTATGATCATAATCTTTCAACAGTTCAAGCCAACATCGTTGTCACATGTTGAGTTCCTTTTGAGTAAAGAAATATTTAAGGCTTTTATGATCCGTAAAGATCTCCACCTTCTCCCCATACAAGTAATGCCTCAAAATTTTAAGTGCAAAGACAACAGCTGCCAACTCTAGATCATGAGTAGGATAATTCCTCTCATATTCTTTGAGTTGTCTTGAGGCATAGGCTATGACTTTCTCATGTTGCATGAAAACACATCCCAACCCTTTGCCCGAAGCATCACTGTAGATGACAAATCCATCCGAGCCAGATGGTATTGTCAGAACATGTGCTGAAATGAGTCTCCTCTTGAGTTCTTGAAAACTCTTCTCACATTCTTCACTCCAACTGAACTTTGTATCTTTCCGAGTCAGTTAATGGAGTAGCAATTCGAGAAAATCCTTCCACGAATCTCCGATAATAACCAGCTAAACCGAGAAAGCTACGTACTTCGGTCACTGATTTAGGTTGATCCCATCTTTGAATAGCTTCAATCTTTGTCGGGTCAACAAATATTCCATGACTTGATACTACGTGCCCAAGGAATGCTACTTCCTCAAGTCAGAACTCGCATTTCTTCAACTTGGCATAAAGCTTGTATTCACGAAGCTTTTGGAGTGTTAGCCTCAAGTGTTGTTCATGATCTTCACGTCTTTTGGAATAAATAAGGATGTCATCAATAAAGACGACCACAAAGTGATCCAAATATTCCTTAAATACTCGGTTCATCATATCCATGAAGGCAGCAGGAGCATTAGTCAATCCGAAGGACATGACTAGAAATTCATAATGCCCGTACCGAGTTCTGAAAGTCGTCTTTGGAATATCATCGGTTCTAATCTTCAATTGGTGATATCCGGAATGAAGATCAATCTTTAAAAAGAATTTAGCTCCTTGCAACTGGTCAAACAGGTCATCAATACGTGGCAATGGGTACCCATTTTTGATGGTGGCATGATTTAACTCCTGATAATCAATACAAAGTCGCATACTCCCATCTTTCTTCTTCACGAATAGAACAGGAGCACCCCAAGGAGACGTACTAGGACGAATGAAACAAATGTCTAACAATTCCTGCAATTGGGTCTTTAACTCCAGAAGTTCAATAGGAGCCATTCGATATGGGGCTTTGGAAATGGGTTTTGTACCAGGTTCAAGGTCGATACAAAATTTAATTTCACGCTCTGGGGGTAGGCCAGGAAGTTCTTCAGGGAATACGTCAGGAAATTTATTAACAATAAAAATATGGTTCAAAACTGACGTATTTTTGTTTAAATCTGTGATATGAGCTAAGAAAGCTTGACATCCGTTTTTCAATAAACGAATAGCTTTATGGCTTGAAATGACCGTGATTGATTTTAATGGTTTGGTCGCTTGAATTCGCATAATAGGTTGATTAGGAATATAAAAACTAACAACCTTACGAAAACATTCAATTTTTCCATGATGAGTAGTTAACCAATCAATCCCTAGAATTACGTCAAACGCAAGTATTTTTAAAGAAATAAGATTGACAGGTAATGTTCGGTTACCGATTTGAACCAAACAAGACTTATAACTAGTGGATGTAATGAAGGTTTCTCCCAATGGAGTTTCCACAGATAAGTCAAAGTCTAATTTCTCCAGAGTCAAATTTAATCGTTGAGCGCAAGTAGGAGAAATAAAAGAATGGGTAGAATCGATATCAAATAAAGTATAGACTTCGCTAGAGTTTATGATAAGCTTACCCGTGATGACCTCATTCGGGTTCCTTGCTTTCTGGGAGGTCACAACAAACGCTCTTCCTTGTACTACCGGCTTTGACTTTTCTGGGATGGCCTTTGGTGCCTCCATCCTAGTTGAACTTGTCTTCGGTGAATGAAAAAATCGGGCTAAGTGACCTTCTCTTCCACAATTATAACATGCTTTGGATGGCATCGCGCAGTTTGGACTGATGTGTCCCTCCCCTCCGCATTTGAAGCATATGATAGGTGGTCATTCTCATTCCTTAACAACGGGTGCTGGTGCTGACGTCCTTCCATCATTGTTGAATCTCCTCTTCTTGAAATATACATTCTTATTATTTTGGCCCTGATTACCACCGAAGTGGTTACCATTTCTGGCCTGTTGATTCCCTCCACGCTTGTTGTCACCACTTCGATGATTGCTCTCATTTGGTTGCGTTGACTCGTTATCGCGCTCCACTAACTGAGCCCTATTTACAACATCTGAATACAAACACAGTTTATAAGAAATAGGATGTTGACATATCTCAGGTTTCAAATCTCACAAAAACATTCGTGTCATTCGCTCCTCATTATCCACCAAATGGGATGCAAACCGGGACAACTCTGCAAATTTAGCCTCATACTGCGACACGGCCATATTATTTTGCTCTAGCTTGATAAACTCCACCTCTTTTATGCGACGAATACTTTCGGGAAAGTACTTGTCGTTGAATAGTTCTTGGAACTTCTCCCAAGACATCTTCAGTGCGGCAGGTTGAGTACGCTTTACTGATTCCCACCAGTAATCTGCCTCTCCTCGCAATATAAAGGCGGCAAAGGGAACCTTTTGCTCATCGGAGCATCCCAAGACATCAAATATCTTGGTGATCTGCTTTATCCCTGCTTCCGCCTTTATTGGTTTCGGCTCTCCAATAAAATCCGGTGGTCCCAGCTCCTTGAACTATTTAGTAGTGACCGTCCGAGAGTTTCCAGTATTCCCACCTACATTGTGGACAAGAGCCGCTCTCGCCTGCTTTTGTATGAATTGCATAAAGCCTCTGAACATTCCATCATTCATCATTTGGTCAGTGTTGTTGTTTGCATGAGGATTGTCGCCTTCCTGATGCACATTATCCTGATTATTGATATGTGGTGAATCAACAGTCGCCTATGCTCCATTGCTATTCTCAACATTCTCAGATGTCATTTTCAAATACTGCCACAAAACAAAAGGTTAATTGACATGTAACATATTATCCCTATATTCTGACCGACCAATTAAATACAAAAAAAAAACTTAGGTAGGTCATACTAGCGAAGGAATTCCCCGTCTCTCCCCTCCTAGTTCTATTCTCACATCTTAGCCAGGGATCATATCCCTAAGCTTTGATACCAACTGTGACTCCCCCAAAATTAGGTATACATCACCCATCTTAAGTCGCCAGATACTTGGTACAGAATTCAAATACAACTTAATAATACAACTGTCGTGTACAATACGACAAAACATAAATTGTGAGTTTGAATACAAATATTTTCTACTAGAGATTATACAAACTCAAAAGGAGTCCTCATTACAATTATTATCACACTATTTTACAGAATAGTGAGGACTACTAATGCACCATCTAGGACCATCACTCCATTCCCCGACTAGTTCCAGCTACGTTTTCATTTCCTGAAGAGAACAGTGAAAGAAAGGGTGAGCTCAACTAGCCTAGTAAGAAATATTATGACTAAGATAATGCAGAATAAATTATTATTAGCCTCCAATAATGTTAAACTGATAAAATACAATAGACATCAAGTTTAACTACAGCGGAATAAGCAATCCATTAAAAGATTCAAGTAGAGAATAGAATCTACTATCTTTTATGATTTAAAAAGTTTTTCATCACTTTTATCGTTGAGACTCAGCTTAATAAAAATTTCACATCATCGAATCACCCCTGTACTACGGCCAAGGATATTCTTTAGTATCACGACCACAATTATCCATGCACTATGGGCCAAGAATATTTGTGTATTCATTAATGGTCATGATCATGTAAACAACTGTCCATCAATGCACAACGGGCCAACGAGGACTTTTACCACATCATTTGTAACATTACGGTCATGATTATACCGAATAATCCCTGGTCATAATCATACCAAGTCCATCTATGCACTACAGGCCACAGATGAATTTCAACATAATATAAACATGAGGATGATGAAAATGATATAAGAATTCAATAAAACAAGTTCTAGAATTAATTTATATAGGAAATGATAACGTCCATATTGTCAACATGATACTGCTTTGTAGAGTAAAATTCAAGAATGCTCAGAAGAATATTTCCATGAAAAGATACTGGATGAAGCGCAAATATCAAGGATATTCCACTAATTTCATGGAGTATAGAAGTCAAAGTTCTAACCAACTGAGTATAATAAATAATGAAATAACAAAAGAAATCACCATGCATGCGATAGACCACACAGGCAGGTTATTCCAACAGAATAATAAAGGATGGAACCAGGACCGGCGTAAACGCACAGACAGGATATTCCGACAGAATAATAAATAATGGAACCAGGTCCGGCGTAAACGCACAGACAAGATATTTTGACAGAATAATAAATAATGGAACCAGGTCTGGCGTAAACGTACAGACAGGATATTCCGACAGAATAATAAATAATGGAACCAGGTCCGGCGTAAACTCACAGACAGGATATTCCGACAGAATAATAAATAACAGAATATTAGAAGAATGTCACCATGTATAGGGTATTCCGCGTATACAGGTTATTCCAATAGAATAATAAAGAATAAAATAACAGAAGTTCTCTTCATAAATACAAAAGAAATAATAACCCTTACGGGTACAACAAATAATATTCCTTACCTTAGAAGAAACTGGATATTGGAAAAGTGAAGTAACAAAATACTTTTCTTCTTTCTCTCTATTGTTTCTCTCTCTAGAGTTTCAGTGAATTTGTAAGAAATAATGAAGGAATGAGCTTCTATTTATAGGAAAATGGAATGAATAGTAACTAATTCATGAACGGTCCAGAATTATTTACTATTAAACGGACGGTCCATATTGGTTTACTATTAAAACTTTAAACCAGTGATCCATATTGATTTACTATTATAACTCCACCAGCGGTCCATATTGACTTACTATTATATCTTCAACCAACGGTCTGAAAAATTAGCACATCTCCTCATGGAATAATAATGTACCCAAATACCCGAATGCACAATACTAGAGTGAATAGTAACCGGGTAAATAGTAACTCGTGAATAGTAACTCATGAATAGTAACTCATGAATAGTAACTCATGAATAGTAACTCATAAATAGTAACCCGTGAATAGTAACTCTAACACGAAAAGTGTCCCGAATACCCAATTGAACAATATATCCTCCAGACATCAATTATACTAACACAAATAAGTCCAACACAATGGAACTATAAAATTCATCTTTAATCAACACGAACTTATTCATCATTAATATTATAATTCACAATATTTAACAACCAGGTTGTTCCCAGGAAAGAGGCGGCTTTCCGATAAGGATTTCTCCTTATTGGCACGCAATTAGGTGACCAAACCTCTCCTTGACAGAACTTCTAGACATTGTCAATATTGCAAATAATAATATGAATAACATTGTTGTCTCAATTATTGATTTAATA
>CM035096.1:34550815-34568832 GCA_020205505.1 Panax japonicus | reverse complement strand
ACAACCTTCAAATATGATTACCTTCAACAGCTTTACGAATAGCTGCACATGCTTAATTTAACAGAAGGAAAATGCCCATGCTTTGTTTGTAAATTTTGTTGAAAAATTTCTTATAATAGTTCGACAGTTTCTAGTTCACTGAAGATATATAAGTGGAGTTAACAAGAACTAAAATTGTAAGAAATTAACTTACTCCTGCTCAATGACAATGTCTGCAACATAAACGCCACAATGAGAGAGAAGATATCAAATTATGCATTGCAACTGTCAGAGGTATGATTTATGATCTGAAAAAAATATTAAGAATAATTTTCCAACTTGTCAATATTTCTTGTTGAAAAAAAAATACCTCCAACCATTCCTGAGCTCCTGCAGGCTCCCATGCTGATAAGCCACCATTTTTGCTCTGAAAATCATCATTTTATTAATAAAGTTAGAACTTACTGATTGATGTTGTATATAAAGTCAGTGATCTAGCAGATTCAGTAGTCAAAGTTGGACAAAAAAAATGATTTTTTTCACCATGCATGGATGTTCTAAAATATTTAAGTATACAACTTTAGTGTTTCAAGCATTCGTGTGTTCTTGTAAATATATATGTATTAGGTCACCTTTCACACAAAATTTTAAGTGCGGAACCTGTACTACATATCCATTGGAGGGTAAACTGGAGGGTCTTAAGTGTCCAGAATTTATACTAATTGCGTCCGCTAGTAATACTAGCGGACGGTGTAAGCCCAAATCTGATTGCAGCCTTTCATCAATAAAACAGACAGATTAGAGTTTATATGCCATTTTTTATCCCATAGCATATAGATGCTATGGATCGCTCCTCATATATATATATCTATCTAATAAAATACAAATGATTTTAAATTTCCCGCTCACTCAATAAATCATCTGGGCCGTCCAAAGTTTGAGATAAATCTCACCGTTCATACATCTATCTAATAAAATACATCTATCTATCTAATAATCTAATAATCTATCTAATAAATCTATCTAATAAAATACAAATAATTTTGAATTTCCCGCTCACTCAATAAATCATCTGGGCCGTCCAAAGTTTGGGATAAATTCCACCGTTCATACATCTATCTAATAAAATACATCTATCTATCTAATAATCTAATAATAATTTAATAAAATACAAATGACTTTAAATTTCCCGCTCACTAAATAAATTATTTTGGTCGTTCAAAGTTTGAGATAAATCATATTGTCCATACAGTGCCGGAGGCACGGGACCCAGCTAGTATATACATATAGAGAGAGAGAGAGAGAGAGAGAGAGAGAGAGAGAGAGAGAGAGAGAGAGAGAGAGAGAGAGAGAGAGAGAGAGAGAGAGAGGCAAAAGTAAAGTAAGGCGGCAATAGCATTCAAACCTTTCATACCCAAAATCTTTTAATCTTTTTATTTTTTTCATCTAAGAAGCAAATCTGGCATACACGTTGAAACCATGGAAGTTTTCTATTCAGAATTTGAAAGACTATTAGATATATAAAACAAATTCATTAAAAACAAAAGATAATACTCCATTCCTCCCATAATATATGACCTTTTAGAATTGTGCATAAGAATTAAAAAATAATTGTATAATATTAAATATAATATCAATTGTATATAATACTCTTAAATTTTCATAATTATCATACTTATCTCACTCTTATCTATAATATTTTCCCATGAGGGGTAATTTTGAAAGTATTGTAGTTAATTTCTTAGATTATATAAAACAACAAATAATTTAAAAAAAAATAATAATTTAAAACATCATATATTATGGGACGGGGAGAGTATATTAATATCAAATAACAAGGCCAAAGTCAAGCAATAATTGTGAAGATAATCGTGAAAAATCTACAGCTGATTAAAGATACAATATTATTGAGATCACAGAGCCATATAGTATAGGAAATTACAAGTTCAATTGATTACAAGTTGGGTTTTAATTATCGATTAGAAATGAAGAAAAATTATAGGGAAGATAAATAAATCTATTAAAATAATGGCATAAGTATATATATGAGACATAAATATTTGAGTGGGGTCTACAATAAATTAATATAATTGAAACTTATTTTATACTTTCTATAATTTATTCTTTTAATTTGCATAAAAGTTGTACTTATGTAATCTCTGGTAGATACAGAAAACGAAGGCAGGGGGAAGGTAGGAGATGATATTTACTCTTCTTGTCCCGAATCCCTCCCCAATAGTTATATATTAATTATATTAATATACATACTATTATATATTATATAATTAAAATATATGTTTTTGTGTGTGTATATATTTATTTTTTTTTATTTTATCTTGCATATGCTAAAATATGATTAATTTTTATGTATATATTTTTGTAAACATAACTTAAATTAATTTTTTTATTTAAAAATTCACAAAATATTAATTTCTACGGTGATATAAATTCTCCGTAGAGATGGAGATGATTATTAAGTTTTAAGACTGAAAAATAGGACGGGGTATATGAATTTTTTTTATAAGACCGAAAATAAGGATTAAATCTATCTAATAAAATATAAATGATTTTGAATTTCTCGCTCATTTAATAAATTATCTGGGTCGTTCAAAGTTTGAGATAAATTCCACTGTCCATAAAGTGCCGGAGACACGAGACCCAGCTAGTCTATCTAACAAAATACAATTGATTTTGAATTTTCCGCTCATCTTAATAAATTATCTAGGCCGTCCAAAATTTGAGATAAATCACACCGTCCATATAATGCCGGAGGCACGTGACACATTTAATGACATAATATCTCACTCGCCCTGGCCCCATTCCATGCCATTCCTAATATCACCACCCGACCGGTGCCATTTTTATTTGGGTTCTTTACACTAATATACAACATTTAGAAAGTAATTACAAAAATAAAACATACACAAAATAATTACAAAAATAAAACATAAGCAATATAACGCGCCTAAAATAACGTGTCATTATCCGGTCAGTTATCCATGTTCATAATTCAAATTAACCGTCCCTAAAATCATGCAACTTTGAAAACTCAACAACAGATCAACGACAGAGAAACCGACGACTCCTGTCGCGACTAAACTCGTAATCGGAGAAGACGAAAGCCGGTTGTCGCAAGGCATCTCTAAGATCGAAATCAAAACCAACGCCTTCAAGATCAGTAACCAAATACTGCAGTGATTGTTGCATACAAGATCGACATCAACTTCGATCAAAAAATACTGAGGTGTGTGAATTTAAAATTTATAATAATATAGTTAGCTATTGTTACTACGAATGACTATATTGGTTACCTTTCTTAAGTTTTTTTCATTTAAAATGGTCACACTGTAAGAATAATGAATGTTTTGATTGCAATATGAATGTTTTGATTGCAATAGCATGTAAAAATGCACTTGGTTACTGCTTAACATTACATTAGTTACTGTCTAACTATGTATATGTTGCTGTTTAATGCTGGATTGGTTAATGCATAATGGTATTAACTAATGTTGAATTGGTTGCTGACTAATAATAATTTGGTTACTGTGTCAATTACATTGGTTACTGACTAATAATGAATTAGATATTGTGTACCATTGCTTTGGTTACTGACTAATAATGACTTTGTCAATGTGTAACATTATAATGGTTACTGATTATTATTTGGTTACTGACTAATGCTGACTTGGTTACTGCTTAAAATTACATTGGTTACTGTCTGACTATGTCTATGTTACTGTTTATGCTAAATTGGTTAATGCATAATGGTACTAATTAATGTTGCATTGGTTACTGACTAATAATGATTTGGTTACTGTGTACAATTACGTTGATTATTGACAAATAACGAATTGGCTACTGTGTACCATTGAATTGGTTACTGACTAATAATGACTTTGTTAATGTGTAACATTATAATGGTTACTGATGAAGACTTGGTTACTGACTAATGCTGACTTGGTTACTGCTTAACATTATATTGTTTACTGTCTGACTATTTCTATGTTACTGACTAATACTGATTTGGCTACTGTGTACCAATGCATTGTTTACTGACTAATAATGACTTTGTTGATGTGTAACATTATAATGGTTACTACTGAAAACTTGGTTACTGACTAATGCTGACTTGGTTACTGCTTAACATTACATTGTTTACTGTCTGACTATGTCTATGTTACTGACCAATACTGATTTGGCTACTGTGTACCAATGCATTGTTTACTGACTAATAATGACTTTGTTGATGCGTAACATTATAATGGTTACTGATGAAGACTTGGTTACTGACTAATGCTAACTTGGTTACTGCTTAACATTACATTGGTTACTGTCTGACTATGTATATTTTACTGACTAATACTGATTTGGTTACTATGTACCAATGCATTGTTTGCTGACTAATAATGACTTTGTTAATGTGTAACATTATAATGGTTACTGATGAAGACTTATTTACTGATTAATGCTGACTTGGTTATTGTTTAACATTATATTGTTTACTGCCTGACTATGTATATGTTACTGACTAATACTCATTTGGTTACTGTGTACCACTGCATTGTTTACTGACTAATAATGACTTTGTTAATGTGTAACATTATAATGGTTACTGATGAAGACTTGGTTACTGACTAATGCTGACTTGGTTACTGTTTAACATTATATTGGTTATCGGATAACATTGATTTTGTTACTTACCATTACTTATTCTATTGACAGACAATGGAGATGATTCCAGTTGTACTTTACTTCAACGGCACATAGACTGATAGTAACCAATACAGCAAATTTGAAGTTACTGGCATATTAGTTCCATCAACAATTTCGTTCAAAGAAATACTAACCAAAATATGCAGTGCATTACGGCTAGACACAAACGCATCAACATTGTCAATCAAATTTCAGATTAGAAACAACATTCCACCGATCAGTATATCAGATGAAGCAACCTTACAATTCTTTCTGGAAGTGAGTAGAAAATCTGATGAACAAGGTAAATTCCCACTGATTTTAGATATTGAACACAGAATGGGACGCACAACGATCTTGCATAACTTGACAAATGTAGAAGAATCTACAATTCACGATGTAATGCCAATCAGATTAACACAAGGGAATTCAGCACTAGTTCCACAAGCAAGCCAATCAAGCCAATTTGGAACGCAATATGCTGATCAGCTTGCAATGGAAATTATTGAACAACAACGAGACAGACAACATGACTCAGCATACGCAGAAGAACTATATGATGATGTAATATCGAATCCGAATGAACGTGAAGTAAAATTACATCAAAAATACGCAGACAAAAAAATCCTCTCACAAGCTATGAGGCTGCATTCAATCAGAAAAAACAGACAACACAAAGTCCAACGAACAAGTTATAGAGACTTTGTGCTAGTGTGTGTATGCGATGAAAATTGCAAATGGAAGATGAGAGCATCAAGTTTCAGAAAAACTAGTATGTTCAAGGTTAGAGAATTCAATGATATCCACACTTGTTCGGTCAATGTATTGTTGGGAGACCACAGACAGGCAAATAGTGAGTTGGTCAGTGAATGCATAATGCAAAAAATAACAAATTTGAAGAAAATATACACACCAACCGATATTGTGGAAGACATGATCTCAGAATATAATGTGTCTATCTCTTACCAAAAAGCATGGAGATCGAAGGAGAAGGCGTTGGAAAAGGTGAGAGGAAATCCACACGACTACTCACTCATCCCATCATGGTTATACATGCTGAAGAAAACAAATCCAGGTAACACCTTATTACATTTATTTGTTTTATAGCATTATACAGTAACCAATATGATGTTCAACATTAACCAATATATCATTACACGATAGAGTGTTTACTAATGTAAATTTTTTACTGATTAATATTGTATTGGTTACCTTCATGCAATAATTGATTACTGTATAATGCATTGGTTACCAACATGTGGTTACCAAGCATTAGTCAGTAATATTATTCAGTAACAAAAATAGCATTATTCAGTAACCAATTAAGCATTATACAGTAAACAATAAACTATTACACAGTAACCAATACATACATAATTACACAGTAACCAATAAACTATTATACAGTAACCAATTAACTATTACACAGTAACCAATTAAGCATTATAGAGTAAACAATAAACTATTACACAGTAACCAATTAAGCATTATACAGTAAACAATAAACTATTACAAATTGTGTACCTTTAACCACATGAACAGTTACCGATTACTAGTTATTTGGATACAGTATACTACTTGTAATTCTAATGATAGTTCTGATGTTTTATATCAGGTTCCGTCACAGCCCTTGAGTTGGAAACAAATGGTCGTTTCAAGTATCTATTCTTTGCCATTGGAGCATCCATTCAAGCATGGCACCATTGTTTTCCAATCATCGTAATCGATGGCACATTCATACAATCAACTTACGGGGGGACATTACTGATAGCAAGCACACAAGATGCAAATCAAAATATTATTCCGATTGCTTTTTCAGTTGTTGACAGCGAAAATGAATTGTCTTGGAAATGGTTTTTCGTAAATTTGAGAATTGCTTGTGGAGTTAGGGAAGGTCAATGTATTGTTTCAGACAGACATGAAGCCATTATACAAGGACTGAATTGTGTGTTTCCGGATATCATGCATGGTTCATGCACATATCATATATTGAAAAATATAAAAAACAGATTCAAAAAGAAAGGAGAAGAAGTTAAACAGGCTTACAACGGGGTTTGTAGATCTTACACTGTTGAACAATTCAGTATACACATGGCTGAACTTGATGCCATTGATCCTCGAATAAGGACATATCTGGATGAAGAGGTCAAGTTGGATAGGTGCACCAGGCTCCATGAGACTGTAAGCAGGTACTCAACAATGACTTCAAACACCGCCGAATCTATTAACAATGCAATCAAGTTTATCAGGGATCTTCCAGTTGTGACAATGATTGAATGCATACGTTGTCTGGTTCAAAAATGGTATTTCACAAACAAACAAGCAGCCATATCAACATTCACAACACTTTCCACAACAGCTGAGAGAAAGTTGCAATCTAATATCTTTAAATCAAAGATACTTAAGGTAATTAATACTCGATTTAAATTATTGCATCCTAATTTGCATTTGCAATCTACTGACTATTACTAACTTGGTTACTGACTATTGCTGAGTTGGTTACTGTGTAACCATATAATGGTTGTTGGCTATTGCTGAGTTGGTTACTGTGTAACATTATACTGACTAACAGTAACTTGGTTACTGGATAAAATTATAATCTTTATTGGTTACAGACTAATACTAACTTACTTAATGTGCAACATTATATTGGTTACTGACTACTACTGAATTGCTTACTGTGTACTTATATACTGATTACTATATTATGCTTATTTGGTTACTGTGTAACACTATGTTGGTTACTGATCAATACTGACTTAGTTACTATATAACATTATAATATTACAGTGATTTATAATTGTTTCTTTTATATTTGTGGTTACTTATTGACTAATATTGTGTACTAGTTAATTGGTTACTATGAATTTGGGATGCAATTCTTAAACATATAATGGCTACTGACTATTGCTGAATTGGTTACTGTGTAACCATATAATGGTCACTCGCTATTGCTGAGTTGGTTAATGTGTAACATTATACTGACTACAGAAACTTGGTTACTAGATAAAATTATAATCTTTATTGCATAATATTACTGAATAATACTGATTTGGTTACAAACTATTGTTGACTTTCTTAATGTGCAACATTATATTGGTTACTAACTACTACCTAATTGCTTACTGTGTAATTATATAATGGTTATTGTATAATGCTTATTTGGTTACTGTGTAACATTATACTGGTTACTGATCAATACTGACTTAGTTACTATGTAACATTATAATGTTACTGTTATTCATAATTCTTTCTTTTATATTGGTGGTTACTTTTTGAATAACATTGTGTACTAGTAAATTGGTTACTGCATATTTGGCATGCAACTGTTAATCTGATTGTATACACTGGGTGTTGTAGGTTGAGACATCAAACTTAGTGATTTTTACTGTTTACGATGTCTCTAAACAGTATATTGTGGACATCGAACAAAAGACATGCACATGCCGTAAATTTCAGTACCATGAGATGCCTTGCCCGCACGCTGCTGCTGTTATGAGCAAGAGAAATTTGAGCTGTTATGATTTTTGCTCAAGAAATTACACTAAAGCAACTTTGGTCAAGACATATTCAGCTTCCATCATGCCATTAGATGACAAAGAAAACTGGGATGTATCAGAAGAAGTAAAAAACATATGTATAAAACCACCCAACACAAGAAGGCCAGCAGGAAGACCAAAGAAAGGGAGGTACAAACACGGATCTGAAATCAAAATTCAAAACAAATGCAGCAGGTGTCAAGAAAAAGGACACAACAGAAAGACATGCACTAATCCCCCGGTTTTAAAACCACTAAAAAGGGTCTGATATCGTGCAGTTAAATTAAGAGTATAGATACATGAATGTATTATTGTTTACTTTGAGTAACCATTAAACGATTGGTTTGTAAAATTTTTGATTGTGTTTAGTAAACAAAATTGTTATTCATTTATATATTGATTTTTGATTTCAATTAAACATTAACAATAACAGTAATCAAACAAATACATAACAGTAACCATAACAGTTTTTAATGGTAACCAAATATGTACATATCAGTAACCAGAACAGTTACCAGCTAATAACATAACAGTAACCATACCAGTTTTTAACCAAATAATTACATAACAGTAACCATAACAATGTTTAATGATACCCAAATAATTACGTAACAGTAACAATCACAGTAACCAACTAATTTCATAACAGTAACAATACCATTTTATAATGGTAAACACAACATAAACAACATGTATATCCAGCAACATATAATTAAAATGGTATTGAAGTTTATGAAACCCATGTATACTCACACATGTCCACTTAACATATGACATATGTCCTGATACAATATCGTTACTCTGGTTACTATCAAATCATTATCTGGTTACATATTTATACATGATTGGTTACAAACTGTATATTACAAAATTATAATTGGTAATCATTTTATACATGACAGTAACCATAACAGTAACTATGCCGGTTTTTAATGTAAACCAAATAATTATATAACAGTAACCATAACAATGTTTAATGGTACCCAAATAATTACATGACAGTAATCATCACAATAACCACCTAATTTCATAACAGTAACCAAATCAGTTTATAATGGTAACCACAACATAAACAACATGTATATTCAGCAACATGTAATTAAAAGGGTATTGAATTTTAAGAAACCCATGTATACATAACACATGTACATTTAACATATGATATATGTCCTGATACAATCTTGTAACTCCATGTTTACTATCAAATCATTATCTGGTTACCCCTTTATATATGATTGGTTACCAACAGTATATTTCAAAAAAATTCAACAAACACAACTTAAAAAGAAACAAAATACCAACCAACAAACAATATCTCTTTCAAATATAATCAAATATGTAATCCAATCTACATTAGATCCAATGAACATCAAAAAAATCATAAACAATACACAAATGTTGTGTATAACACCAAAACTAAAACAAAAAATACACAACAAAATTAATAAAGACAAAACAACGAAATCCGAACTAATCAAAATCTGGAACAAATCTTCCTGGAAATTCTCTATCAGTATCATAGCCCTCCAACTGCTTGTTCCTAACATGCATAAATAGGTTTGTGCATAACTTTTTCCGATACTTCGCAATGGGGAAAGGAATAGGAATCTGATCAAACTTCTGATGAATGACATGCTCAGCAAAACAAATTGTGAACATCCCACAATCACTGTAACAACAAACAACATATAACAAAAATCAAAAATAAAATCAACCTATATGTAATAATTAAAAAAAATGTACAAAATTTAACCCTTACCCCTCTACTTGTTCAGGAACCGTCTCAGCAAATTCCAACTCAATTATATCGTCTTCGTCCTTGTTGCGATACGGGTCACTGCTGAAGTCAATGTCAGACCTATCCTTCCAAAAACCAGACTTGCGCAAGTAGTATGGGAAGAATGAAGATGTACGGCTCACAAACATCAGATATTTTAATTTGCATGGATTTCCTTTTTGGTTGTAGAGAATTGTACACAGTTAGACACCTACGATGCACATCAAAAGACAACAACAGCCAATGGTCCGGTGATGACATATGAATTGGGAACAACACATAGTCAACATTCCTCCATGGTGTGTTGACATCCATAAACAGCCCATGTATGTATTCAGCAACATCACCCTCCCCAGACAGAACAATTTTGTCACAATTTTTTTTTGTATACTCCTCGAAAAGAGCGGTGATCTTGCTGTGAAACCAACAATCCGTAGTCGTTACCCTTATAGGAACACTTTCGGAATGTCTTGCCAATTTACGAAAATAATACAAGGCAATATTGATGTGCTGAGCCAAAAAAAAAGTAATATGATATTAACAGTTGTTGGCAAATGCAAATATGTGATTAATATAACTAAATAATGTAAACATAACTACAAAAACATTAACCAATACATCATAAGACAGTAACCAAGACATCATTATACAGTAACCAATACATCATAAGACAGTAACCAATACAGCATTATACAGTAAACAACATGTTGCAAAAAGGTAACCAATGTAAACTGCTTACTTATTAATGCAGACTTGATTATCTTCATGCAACATGTTGGTTACTGTCTAATACATTGGTTACCAACCATGTGCATACCAATTATTAGTCATAAATATTATGCAGTAACCAAAACAGCATTAGTCAGTAACCCATTCAGCATTATACAGTAACCAATACAATGTTGCAAAGTAACCAATACATCTTTAGACAATATATTGGTTAGACATTAACCAAAACATCATTAGACATTAATAAAGATATCATAAGACAGTAACCAATATATCATTAGACAGTGACCAAGAAAGCATAAGACAGTAACCCAAAAATCATAAGACAGTAACCAAGACAACATAAGATAGTAATCAAGAAATCATTAGATAATAATCAAGACACCCATAAGACAGTAACCAAGACATCATTATACAGTAACCAATACATCATTATACAGCATTACTTAATATGATACTAACAGTTGTTGGGAAATGCAAGTATGTGATTAATATAACTAAATAATGTAAACATAACTACAAAAACATAATTTTTAAAATAATACTCACATCATCGTCTAACCACTGCCCAGGCGTCTTTAATTTATAGAACCACATCTTCGATGATATTGCAATTGATCCAAATTCAAAAGAAGGCATGATAATATCGTTCTTTCCAGGAAATTTGTCTGTCCTTCAATATAAAAACATTCGACAGTAACCAATACATCATTAGACAGTAACCAATACATCATTAGACAGTAACAAAAACAACATACCAAAATCAGTAAACTAATAAACTTAATTTTAAACATTAATCTGGTAACCAAACCATAATCACATAGTAACAGAAACATAACTACTAGGTAACCAAAACAGCATGTCTAATATTAATCAGAATATAAAATAATAGTAACCATAAAATTTATTTAAATATTAACCATATTTTACTACAATAATAAAAACTTATTTGTTTCATAAAAAACTATAGCATTGTTAACAACAAAAACAAACCTTTTTCTGTTGTTTATTCCAATTTTGAACCATTCTTCAAACAATGCCTCTTCAATTTTTGAGGGCATCTCCATGCATGATTTGGGGAATGCACTTAAACGTGCAAGTGTTTAACAATCATCACCCACTACAGTAGATGATGAACCAGCAGATCCGAACGCTGCTGTATATGGAGACCGTAAAATGGCACTCTTTGCAGGATCACGTAAAGGTCTACCACCGGCTTTCTGGACACTCTTCTCCAACTCATCACACATAGCTATGTCCTGTGTGGTGAGAACCATAAGATCAAGAGCATACCTGCTTGCTGACTCACCTTTCTTCCCCTTTTTCAGTTGACATAAAAAGGTAATATATACGATTAGTAACCTGAATAAAATAAACTAGTAACCAACTGACTTTAAAAAAGCTAATGAACTAAAATGAACATGTTATATTAGCAATCTGAATAACATAAACTAGTAACCAAATCACAATATAATAGTAGTCAAAACATAATATAATTGTAACCAAAACACAATATCATAGTAACCAATTCACTATATGATGGTAACCAAAACATAAATAACATTTCAATAAATGATGTTTTCAATAAATGATGGCCCATAATTATAACACTAACCTTATCAGCATCATACACAACAATCTCTTTCCCAGAACATTGGCTTAATATGTCAAAAGATGGAATGTCATTATTATTGTCAATCTGCGTAAAATAAAGAACCATTTAATAATTAAAACAAAATACATATAACACATAACAGAACAAACAAATATGTCTAACCTTGACAATTTCTTTATCATCATTATTTTTTTTTTCATCGGGTTCTTCAACCATAGCAGCACGTTCAACTTCATTAGCAATCTCAATTACATTCACATCACTCTTCTCCACGAATATTGACACATCATCGCCAACTTCATTAACCAATTCAATTTCATTCCCACCCTTCTTCTCAACTTCATCCAACACATCATCACCATCATTATTCTTATTCACTTTTGAACCATGATCAACATCCTCATCAACATGGACCTCCTCCACCATGACATCAGCATTCTCATTATCAATGTCATCGGAAGCATCATCATCAGCTTCATCACCTTCACCGCCTTCATAACCTTCATCACCTTCATTTTCATCATCATCATCATCATCATCATCATCATCACCAGCATTGTCAGAATCGTCATCATCAGACTCACCATCAAGCTTTTTGTCCCCCACGTCTTTGATAGCACGTAACTCATCTCTAATAATGGACCTAAGGTCCCTGCATAACTGGACATGTAAAAGCTGCATTTCATCTTTAATATCAGTTCGCAAATTTCCAAATTCTTTCTTCAATTCAGAAACATCTTTCTTCAATTCAGACACTTTCTTCTCCAACGGCTTAAACCGTACATCAATTGCCTCTTTCACAGCAGATAAATCAACACCAATGTTGTCGGTCTTCACTTTTTTATCTACTTTCTTGTCACCATCCTTCCCATTAAAAAAGTGAAAACCGCCCAAATCAAGTCGATCCTTCTCATCGGCCGTGGGAGTCAAACTGTTTATCCTCATCTGAAAAATAATAAGTGTAGTTTAGTATATCATCTAACAAACAATGTACAATTACATTGAAATAAACAGTAAATAAGGAATCATAAAACATAATCAGTAACCAAATACATATATACAGGTAACCAAATGTATAATAAGTAGTAACCAACTAAATGTATAAATATAATCAAAATGTGTATATGATTGGTAACCAAAAACAATGTCATTAGTAACCTGAATGTAATCTAATCAGTAAACTTATTTTAATATTCAAGTAACCAAAAACATTGTTATTATTAACATGCATATAAAATAATCAGTAACCAAACGTGTATATAAAGATAACTAACTACTTTGTTGATAGTAAACTTCTTATAATATTTTCATTTATCAAGTATATAACTAAAAGTGAAACAACATACCTGTCCGGAACAAAAAACTAATTCATTCAACTTGTCATTAGAAAGCGGCTTCATTAACTCCTTCCATCTGAATAAACGGACATCCGATGGATGCTCGTCATTGCATATACCCCGACTTTTGAATGTCGGAATAGTTTCAAACATAAAAACTTGGAATACATACGGAAGCCCATTCAACTTGTACAGTTTGGTGTAATGATCCATGTAAAAATTGTATGTTGAAACACCATTCTTTCCTTTCCTATAACGCCCCTTTAAAGCATTAGACAAAGAGTACTTTGTCATCTCAAAAGCAACTTTCCCCCAAGGAAAACTATTAACATCGTCGTAACACAAAAAATTAACCATTGCCCCATCAACGAAATTTTCAAAAAATGTGCACATAATGAAATTAAAGACCAAAAATATCATAGACATCTTAATAGCCTCGTCATCATCATCAAAAACTGCCTTCCTATATATCCTACCTATACTACTACGTGTCACAGCTTCGTCACCAAAAAACTTACCAACAAGCATATTATCCATACCTTTATATGGAGTTATATCATCCTCACCTTTCCATCTCAACCCAGATATCATACAAAACTCAGGCAAACCGAACCTGACCCTTTTCTCTCCGAACAAAAACCACATTTCACCGTCATCCCTCTGGTGAACCTCCCTCACAAGAGCATGGTGAATGATCTGGGAATACATTTGGTGCTCACCAAACTCAAGAAAATTACCAAAACATGTTGCCTTAAATTTATCCAGCTGACTCTTATTCAATTTTTTTGCAATTATACTGGGGACTTCCATGTCGCACCAATATATCACTTTTCCGTTGAATTTTCTGTTCCATTCCTCGTAATAAAGATCCCATAACTGCAAGTAAACAAAATCATATTTACAAAGTTAACCAACCAATCATATGATAATAACCAAAAAAACATAGACAATTAACCAAAACAGCATTAGTCAGTAACCCATTCAGCATTATACAGTAACCAATTAAATGTTGCACAGTAACCAATACAGCTTTAGACAATATATTGGTTAGACAGTAAACAAAACATCATTAGACATCAATAAAGACATCATAAGACAGTAACCAATATATCATTAGACAGTAACCAAGAAAGCATAAGACAGTAACCCAAAGATCATAAGACAGTAACCAAGACATCATAAGACAGTAATCAAAACATCATTAGATAGTAATCAAGACACCCATAAGACAGTAACCAAGACATCATTATACAGTAACCAATACATCATAAGACAGTAACCAAGACATCATTAGACAGTAACCAAAGACACTCATAAGCAGTAACCAATACAATATTAGACAGTAAACAACATGTTGCAAAAAGGTAACCAATGTAAACTGGTTACTTATTAATGCTGTCTTGATTATCTTCATGCAACATGTTGGTTACTGTCTAATACATTGGTTACCAACCATGTGCATACCAATTATTAGTCAGAAAAATTATCCAGTAACCAAAACAGCATTAGTCAGTAACCCATTCAGCATTATACAGTAACCAATTAAATGTTGCACAGTAACCAATACAGCTTTAGACAATATATTGGTTAGACAGTAAACAAAGCATCATTAGACATCAATAAAGACATCATAAGACAGTAACCAATATATCATTAGACAGTAACCAAGAAAGCATAAGACATTAACACAAAAATCATAAGACAGTAACCAAGACATCATAAGACAGTAATCAAGACATCATTAGATAGTAATCAAGACACCCATAAGACAGTAACCAAGACATCATTATACAGTAACCAATACATCATAAGACAGTAACCAAGACATCATTAGACATTAACCAAAGACACTCATAAGCAGTAACCAATACAACATTATACAGTAAACAACATGTTGCAAAAAGGTTACTGATGAAGACTTGGTTACTGACTAATGTTGTCTTGATTATCTTCATGCAACATGTTGGTTACTGTCTAATACATTGGTTACCAACCATGTGCATACCAATTATTAGTCAGAAAAATTATCCAGTAACCAAAACAGCATTAGTGAGTAACCCATTCAGCATTATACAGTAACCAATTAAATGTTACACAGTAACCAATACAACTTTAGACAATATATTGGTTAGACAGTAAACAAAACATCATTAGACATCAATAAAGACATCATAAGACAGTAACCAATATATCATTAGACAGTAACCAAGAAAGCATAAGACAGTAACCCAAAAATCATAAGACAATAACCAAGACATCATAAGACAGTAATCAAGACATCATTAGATAGTAATCAAGACACCCATAAGACAGTAACCAATACATCATTATACAGTAACCAATACATCATAAGACAGTAACCAAGACATCATTAGACAGTAACCAAAGACACTCATAAGCAGTAACCAATACAATATTAGACAGTAACCAATACACTCATAAGACAGTACCCAAGTCAGTTTTGGTTACCTTCATGCAACATGATGGTTATTGTCTAATGCATCATAAGACAATAAACAAGACATCATTAGACAGTAACCATAGACACTCATAAGCAGTAACCAATACAACATTAGATAGTAACCAAGACACTCATAAGACAGTACCCAAGTCAGTTTTGGTTACCTTCATGCAACATGATTGTTATTGTCTAATGCATTGGTTACCAATCTTGTGGTTACCAATCATTAATCATTAATATTATGCAATAACCAATTAAGCATTATACAGTAAACAATAACAATATTTAAATTAACACACCTTTAAAATTCGTTGAGTTGGAATTATCTTCTGGATAAGCACTTGAACTTCATTCTTAACAGGGACATCAAAATCAGAATCTAATTGCACTACGGAATGTTTGATATCATTATGTATCACCAAACTACTATCATTCTTACTTGATTTATTACCTACATCCTTCCCCTTCCCCTTTCCCTTCCCCTTCCCCTTGCTCTCCACAACAAACTTCTTCAATTTCTTAACAGAATCACCTTCCACGATCCTTTTCCTCTTTCCATCCTTCTTACTTGTATCATTCCTTGTATCAACCATTCTATACAAAAACATAAAAACAACACAAATCAAAACAATGAATACTCCATTCTGTTAGTAAATTACTTTAATATATAATACATTAAACTTAATAAGAAAATACTCACTTGAAGAAATAATAAAAACCAGAGTCGATAAACACCACGACAATGAACCAGACGAGTAAAAACGACAACGACAATGAACCAGACGAGTAACGAGTAACAACGACAATGACGAACAACTGAACGAGTATGCCGAACAACTAAACAAATATGATAGAGATGAAGAACACACGAACTCAGATGAACAACAATCACCGGAAACAATAGTTTTTAACTCCGATTACGTTTAGTCGTGACAGAGGAGAGAACAAGGGTTTCAGCATGTGCAAAAGGGTTTGGTAACTGCATAGTCCTGTACAAACGATAGGCGGTTATCACGCGATTCAAAAAAAAAAACTTTTTTTATGTCAGCCAATTAATATTTATCCCTTAAATTAAGGAATCTTAATTGTATTAGTTGTATTAGTATTGTAAATATATATGATGAAATGTCATATTTTTGTAATTATTTTATTAATGTATGATTTTTGTAATTACTTTCATAAATGTACTATAATATGTAATTGTTCCTTTTTATTTTTATTTTCCTAGTAATCGGGTCACACGATAACATTATTTTGATATTTGATTGACTATCTTCTGTTAGTATATACTCTCCATCTCATAAAAATTGGTTTAGCTTTATTTTTTCAATTAAATTGATTATTTTGTAATTAAATTTTAATTATATATATTTTTTTAAATATAGGTGGAGAAACTATAATCACAAAAAGTAATGTTGAATTTATACTAATTTTTATAGTCCAACCAATTAGTCTACTTTCAACACATTTAGGTAAATCTAAGAAGAATCATGTACAGACATTTCTTTAGTACATCATCAATATTCCATTTTCAATTAACAACTTTGAAATAGACTGATGGATATATACAACTAATCGCCTTTTTTAAGTACATGAAAATGTATCCAATTAAATCCTAATCATCAATCAAGAACAGTTAATTACTATATATATATATATATATATATATATATATATATATATAGAATCAAGTGCGGGAGTTCACATTTTCTTAAAATGCAGAATTTTTTATTTTTTTGTTTTTTTAAAACAACTAAATAAAAAGTTTAATATTTTATAGAACTAGAATTTTTATATAATACAGTGTATTATATAAAAATTCTAGTTCCATAAAATATTAAACTCTTTTTTAGTTGTTTTAAAAAAAAAATTCGTATTTTAAGAAAAT
>CM035096.1:34348315-34548315 GCA_020205505.1 Panax japonicus | reverse complement strand
CAAAACCTCATTATTTTCAGGTACATGATTCTCTTCAGGCGATTAATATTTAAGAGGTTTATTTTTAGGAGATTTTTGTTCATAAGTTTTGGATAAAAGAAATATTTTTGTGACTTGTTTCTTGGGTATAACGTCTTTATAGGCTGCAACTTGTTTTTTTTATGCTTTTCTCTTTCGGGGAATTTTATCTTTAACACTCATAGGAATTCCATGTTTCAGGTGTTGCCTTAATTCATTTGTTGCTGTATTAACTGATTATCCTACAAGGACTTCAATCAGTGCTGGAGTATTAGTAGTTGAAATGTGAGATTTTACTATTTTCTTATTGTCGGAGAATACAGTCGGTAATTGATTTGCAATTCCTTGAAAATGGATAATCCTTTAAATTTTCAGTTCATATTTATTTGTACGAGAATTAAGATGAAATAACGTCAAAACATTCCATGTAATCTCACGTTGTGCTTCTGGCAACGACTTTTCTCCCCCTAATACTGAGAAAATTATTTCATTAATATGGCAATCCTCAAAACGTGCCTTAAAAACATCACCAGTTAGAGGATGATAGACGAAAAATCAAAACCCGTATAAATTTCAAGTCTATGTTGAGGACCCATCTTAGTTTTAGGTTTGTATATAGCGCGATCATGCAATCAAAATACATAAAAGGTGCGGAAACATGATAAAATAAGAATTTAAAATTTTCATACGAACCCATCACCATGTGTAAGACCCCAACTTTTATGAATAAAGAATAATTTTTTTTCTGAATTATATTTTTGAATATTATGGTATTGATTGATATAATGTTATAGTTGTGGGTAATATTTATAAATTTTGCAAAGTACGCAAGTTGTTATATAATATTTGATTGGTCGGGAAATATTCGTTTTAACAGGGAATATTCGTGCAACGACACAATCATTGGTTGACCCCACAACGGAATTATTGTCGGATTGAGAAAACGACAAAAATACTTTATGAAAATAACGGTGGAGGTGTTACCGTTAAAAATGTTGAACTACCCGGTAGTAAAAGTAGAGTAATACGCGTAGTTGCACAGTAGCACACGGTATTGATTATTGATGCTTACGTGAGAAGTTACTCAGTTATACTCAATTATTACTACAGTAATTGTTGCATCATATCTCTCATATTATTGATTCGATTATTATTACAGTATCATCTGCATTATATGCATTATATGATATATTATTAAATCAATAATTGAGATATCAAAGTTATTCATATTATTATTTGCAATATTGACAATGTCTAGAAGTTCCGTCAAGGAGAGGTTTGGTCACCTAATTGCGCGCCAATAAAGAGAAATCCTTATCGGAAAGCCCCCTCTTTTCTGGGAACAACCTGGTTGTTAAATATTGTGAATTATAATATTAATGATGAATAAGTTCGTGTTGATTAAAGATGAATTTTATAGTTCCATTGTGTTGGACTTATTTGTGTTAGTATAATTGATTTCTGGAGGATATATTGTTCAATTGGGTATTCGGGACACTTTTCGTGTCAGAGTTACTATTCAAGAGTTACTATTCATGAGTTACTATTCACGAGTTACTATTTATGAGTTACTATTCACGAGTTACTATTCACGAGTTACTATTCACGAGTTACTATTTACCTGGTTACTATTCACTCTAGTATTGTGCATTCGGGTATTTAGGTACATTATTATTCCATGAGGAGATGTGCTAATTTTTCAGACCGTTGGTTGAAGATATAATAGTAAGTCAATATGGACCGCTGGTGGAGTTATAATAGTAAATCAATATGGATCACTGGTTTAAAGTTTTAATAGTAAACCAATATGGACCATCCGTTTAATAGTAAATACTTCTGGACCGTTCATGAATTAGTTACTATTCATTCTATTTTCCTATAAATAGAAGCTCATTCCTTCATTATTTCTTACGAATTCACTGAAACTCCAGAGAGAGAAATAATAGAGAGAAAGAAGAAAAGTATTTTGTTACTTCACTTTTCCAATATCCAGTTTCTTCTAAGGTAGGGAATATTATTTGTTGTATCCGTAAGGGTTATTATTTCTTTTATATTCATAAAGAGAACTTCTGTTATTCTATTCTTTATTATTCTGTTGGAATAACATGTATACGCGAAATACCCTATACATGGTGACATTCTTCTAATATTCCGTTATTTATTATTCTGTCGGAATATCCTGTCAGTGAGTTTACGCCGGACTTGGTTCCATTATTTATTATTCTGTTGGAATATCCTGTCTGTGCGTTTACGCCAGACCTGGTTCCATTATTTATTATTCTGTCGAAATATCTTGTCTGTGCATTTACGCCGGACCTGGTTCCATTATATATTATTCTGTCAGAATATCCTGTCTGTGCGTTTACGCCGAACCTGATTCCATCCGTTATTATTCTGTTGGAATAACCTGCCTGTGCGGTCTATCACATGCATGGTGATTTTTTTTGTTATTTCATTCTTTATTATACTCAGTTGGTTAGAACTTTGACTTCTATACTCCATGAAATTAGTGGAATATCCTTGATATTTGCGCTTCATCCAGTATCTTTTCATGAAAATATTCTTCTAAGCATTCTTGAATTTTACTCTACAAAGCAGTATCATGTTGACAATGTGGACGTTATCATTTCCTAGATAAATTAATTCTTGAACTTGTTTTATTGAATTCTTATATCATTTTCATCATCCTCATGTTTATATTATGTTGAAAGTCATCTGTGGCCTGTAGTGCATAGATGGACTTGGTATGATTATGACCAGGGATTATTCGGTATAATCATGACCGTAATGTTACAAATGATGTGGTAAAATTCCTCGTTGGCCCGTTGTGTATTGATGGACAGTTGTTGGCATAATCATGACCATTAATGAATACACAAATATTCTTGGCCCGTAGTGCATGGATAATTGTGGTCGTGATACTAAAGAATATCCTTGGCCGTAGTACAGGGGTGATTCGATGATGTGAAATTTTTATTAAGTCGAGTCTTAACGATAAAAGTGATGAAAAACTTTTTAAATCATAAAAGATAGTAGATTCTATTCTCTACTTGAATCTTTTAATAGATTGCTTGTTCCGCTGCAGTTAAACTTGATGTCTATTGTATTTTATCAGTTTAACATTATTGGAGGCTAATAATAATTTATTCTGCATTATCTTAGTCATAATATTTCTTACTAGGCTAGTTGAGCTCACCCTTTCTTTCTCTGTTCTCTTCAGGAAATGAAAACGTAGCTGGGACTAGTCGGGGAATGGAGTGATGGTCCTAGATGGTGCATTAGTAGTCCTCATTATTCTGTGAAATAGTGTAATAATAATTGTAATGAGGACTCCTTTTGAGTTTGTATAATCTCTAGTAGACAATATTTGTATTCAAACTCATAGTTTATGTTTTGTCGTATTGTACACGACAGTTGTATTATTAAGTTGTATTTGAATTATGTACCATGTATCTGACGACTTAAGATGGGTGATGTATACCTAATTTTGGGGGTGTCACAGTTGGTATCAAAGCTTAGGGATATGATCCCTGGCTAAGATGTGAGAATAGAACTAGGAGGGGAGAGACGGGAAATTCCTTCGCTAGTATGACCTACCTAAGTTTTTTTTGTATTTAATTGGTCGGTCAGAATATAGGGATAATATGTTACATGTCAATTAACCTTTTGTTTTGTGGCAGTATTTGAAAATGACATCTGAGAATGTTGAGAATAGTAATGGAGCATAGGCGACTGTTGATTCACCACATATCAATAATCAGGATAATGTGCATCAGGAAGGCGACAATCCTCATGCAAACAACAACACTGACCAAATGATGAATGATGGAATGTTCAAAGGCTTTATGCAATTCATACAAAAGCAGGCGAGAGCGGCTCTTGTCCACAATGCAGGTGGGAATACTGGAAACTCTCGGATGATCACTGCTAAATAGTTCAAGGAGCTGGGACCACCGGAGTTTATTGGAGAGCCGAAACCAATAAAGGCGGAGTTTATTGGAAACTCTCGGATGATCACTGCTAAATAGTTCAACAAACTCCCCCCCCCTTAAATTTTTGACGTCCCCATCAGAACTGATCACACACACGGCCCAAATATCTTTGCCTCTCTAGCCATTGTGGGATAATACTGGATGGCTTCGTGTGCCCAGTTCCGGACATCCATCTCTCCATTATGGGATAATACCACTAGCCTTCGTGTCCCCACCTCCGGCAACCCGATCAGATGACCTGGTCCTAGCTTTTGAAAGTCGGCTTTGATACCATATGAAACAACCCGGGTCAAATTCCGAGTCCGGAATAAATCTCAGGTCAAATCCCAAGTCTGAATCGAATCAAATCCATCAAAATAAGACCTCAAACTACTGACCCAATAGTATCTTCTTGGGTCATCTTAGCCCACCACAGGCTCCCAAAAGGTCATGACTTGAAGGTACTATTGGTAGTAACTTATTTCCTTATATGCACTCTCTATTTTGGGATAATACCACCAGCTTTCGTGTCTCCACCTCGGGCAACCCGATCGAATGACCCGACACGAGCTTTCGAGAGTCGGCTTTGATACCATATGAAACAACCCGGGTCAAATCCCGAGTTCGAAACAAATCTTGGGTCAAATCATAAGTCCGAATCGAATCAAATCCATCAAAATAAGGCCTCAAACTATTGGCCTAATAGTATCTTCTTGGGTCATCTTATCCCACCACAGGCTCCCAAAAGGTCATGACTTAAAGGTACTATTGGTAGTAACTTATTTCCTTATATGCAGACAATTTTTTCCCCTATCTTTCGATGTGGGACTGGGGTGTTACAACAACAGTACAAAATTTCTAAATACGTGAAACTTGATTCATTCATGGCTTGGTACGGGAAAATGACACATAGAAAACTGCATTGCCCCCCGACGGGAAGGGGACCCAGACCCTACTTAAAAGCCTCGGACTGTTTACAACCATCAACATCACCTTATAAACATGGTATACAAACATTATTAAGTTTAACTTTTTGTTGTGCATTAATTTCTACATATTGCATTTATTGATCTTATTTACTATTACTAATCATGTGTTCATCTTACATGGCAGGTTGAGAGTACAAAGTTATTACTTGATAAGTGCTTTACTTTTATTCAGATGTCTTTCGACTATGTAGTTGAGAAACATGGATGAGACCACCATTACAGTGTATACAACTCTGAAGTCAGACGGAACAAGGTAACTCTGTAGGGGGCTCAATGGTGCAGGATATCATTCCCAATTCTCCAAATGGAACTAAGAGCGAGGGGAGCCAAGTAATTATGCAGTATAAGAGAGTTACATCCCCACCACCCATGCTTATGTTCCCTCCTACTCAATCGAGTTTGAATTCATAGAAGGCGAAAATTCAGGTACTTGAAGTGGTCATGTTAATATTAATATTATTAATGATTAATAATAATAATCTTAATATTATTATTAATACTATGGAGATTAATAGTATTAATAATCTTATTCTTATTCTTAATAATAATAATAATAATAATAATAGTATTAATAATAATAATAATAATAATCTTATTATTATTATTATTAATACTATTAATATTACTATTATTAATACTATTAACAATATTAATATTAGTATTGTACTTAATATTATTATTATTAATAATACTTATGGGCTAATAATATTAATATTATTATTATTATTATTATCAATATATCTTTCAGGTACAAGATATAGCGAAAGGGCACATTCCCACCACCACCCAAGCGTATGTTCCTTTCTACTCATTCAAGTTTGACCTCATAGAGAAGGCAAAAATTCAGGTACTTGAAGTGGTCATATTAATATTAATATTATTAATTAATGATAATAATCTTAATATTATTATTAATACTGTTGAGATTATTATTATTAATACTATTAATATTAATAATAATATTAAGATTATTATTATTAGTAATACTTAAGAGTTAATAATATTAATATTATTAATTATTACTTATTATTATTATTATTATTATTATTATCAATATATCTTTTAGGTACAAGGTATAGTGGAAGGGCACATCTCTTATTGACGAAAAAAGTGTCCAACCAAAAACCTTTGGGAACACAAGGTAGAGTTCATAAATAATCAGTTGTTTAGGGATGTAGTGGTTGATCCATCAATATTTCCTGTATCATATCCGCGAAACTTGTATACGTTACATCACAACGAATTAAAGACCTTATGTATTGGAAATTGGATTTTCGAGCATGTTCTGGACGCGTATATGGTATTACTGCGGGATAGAGGGGTAATATAGGACACACAAATTTAAAAGGTGGGCAAGATTTGTTTTCATGGAATCATTCTCCATGCTTCTTGGCAAGAGCTTTGTGCCCCCCTTGATAGGCGGATCGAGCAGAGAGTTTTTGCCAACCCTATGTCTACCTAGATGTGGGCCCGGCGTTACACGAATGCACGCATATATTCATGCCAGTGTGTAATCAAGATAATAAGCATTTTATCTTGTTTGTATTCTCGTTTTTCGAATGGATAGTCACCATCTTTGACCCTCTCTAAAATGATACCCCGTATATGACGCTCAAGCAAATGTATAAAGAATTTGTTAACGTAGCAGTATGGGTATTAATTGTTAGTACTGTACTTTTATACATGTTATACATTTTACTTGTCAGTAATAATATTACTTTGTGCATGCAGGTCAAATTGATACCAGTTTGTTTGCGAATTGGTGATCTGATGCGTGAGTGGCCAACTCAGGATCCTTGCGTGCTCGTACCAAAGACCCGACCTATGCAGCTTAACTATTCAGATTGTGGTATTTTCGTTTGCAAATACGTTGACTACTTTGTCAGGGACAGTGTAAATATTCGCAAAGAAAAATGGTCCATGGAAGATTTGACAGTATTTCAATATCAAATCGTGTGAGAACTCTTTAGATGTCAACCCAGACTACTTCCAATAAATGATATTTAAATAAATATCTTAGCTCATAATTCGTGTACTGATTATGTTTTCATGTTTAGATAAATGAACGAATGATATTTTCATGTTTACCGATGTTTATGTTTTATTGTCAAGTATATTTAAGGGTTATGTGAATTATTTTTTAAAGGACATACTAAAAAGTTATTTTTAAAAAGTCATAAAAATATTTATTATTTTAAGGAGAAAATATTAGAATTCTTTTTTTCAAAAATGAGTAAAGTCTCTTAAAATATGCATTCAAAAAATTAAATAAGAAAATTGCAACATTTTAAAAAAAAAATAGAATTTTTTAATGTTTTATATAAAACTTAATTTTTTGAAAAAAAAAAGTTAATAACCAAACCATTATTATATGTATTTTTAATTTTAGAATTTTTTAAAACAAAAACTAAAAATAGAAATTAAAATACAAAAACAATAAAAGATAAATAAAAAACTGATTTGATTAATTATAGTAATACTAATATTATAATTTTAGTAATTAATAATAATATTGACTAAAGGAAATGGGCAGGGGAGTAAGCAATTGAACTGAAAATTTTATCAAATGAAAAAAAAAATTATAGCTGCCGCTACAACGTGTAGCGGCAGAGAAGAAATAGGTAGAAATAATGAGGCAACACGGCAAACGAGGCACAAATTAATATGCGTAACACGATAGACGAGACATGGAATAATATGTATGCATGAATTAATATGCATTTAGGAAGACATTTGGTTCAAAGTGTATTCGATTTATAATTATAGTAATTAATAATAGTAATATTATTATTATTATTATTATTATGACTATTAATCATATTAATACTAATATTAATAAATTATTATTAATATTACTAATACTAATAATAATAATAATAATAATATTAATTTCTAATTAATTTTAACCCATTACTAGTACAATTATGTCAATTCCATTCTCATTAATTAGTATGGAGTGAAAAGCCTGTAAATTTTGAATAACTCCTTTACCCACTTGTTTGTTGTTTAAGTTAATTATATTATTTATTGTTTCTTTAAAATAATAATTATTTTTATTATTATTCTCTTAATGCATGCTTCTTAATTAAATACTACGTACTCCACCGGTAGGTAAGTAGTAATTGTATAGACGGAGACCATGAATAATCAGTAATTAGCTTAAACAACAAACAAATGGGTAAAGGCATGCTTTTCACTCATACTAATTAATGATAATGGAATTGCGATAATTTTAATAATAATGGGTAAACATTACATTAATTAACTCCTCAATGACATTAAAGTTTACTAATTCATGTATTACTATTACAAAAAGTAATATTAATATTAATACTAATAATATAAATATTAATTTTAGAAGTTTAGATGATAATATTACTACTACGACATAACATAAACATAATATTTAACTTCTTAATGACATGTCCATTTTCATATGTGCAAAAAACATAACATAAATAATACAACTAAGGGCTATTTTTTAGGCTCATGAATCCCTAACACTCGATAGTAATTGCGCTTATCATGGTTGGTTTCAAGGCCTCAAATTTCACATTTTTGATAAGTCTTAGAACCCACAATTTTCTCGAGTGCACTCTTTAATCTAGATTATTTTTTTCGTCCCTTTGTTTGAGAAATAACTGGCGGTAAAAACTCATCTTCTTCCGCTTCCTCCTCTGCATCTTCATCGTCATTATCATAACCCATATCTTGAGGTGTATCTCCGACAGTGCGATCAATGTCATCGTCTGCCAGTTCAGTAATATTCTCATCCGTACCATACTGGTCAACCAACATTTTTTCTCGTGCATTTAATTGTGTTGTTTCTTATTATGGACAACATATATTCTAGTTTTGCATAATGTGCGTCCTATACAGTCTTTCTGTTTAGTTATTTTTATTACTACCATCTTCATCATCAGGCAAAATCTTTACAGAAGTTGGTGTACCGACTTTTTTACAAACATACTGTGACGCCCAAAAAATTAGGTATACATCACCAATTCTGAGTCGCCAAATACATTGTACAAAATTCAAATACAACTTCATTTATACAACTGTTGAACTGTCGTATAGAATACGACCACAGTTAACTGTGAGTTTTAATACAAATGTATGTAACTCTCATAGTGCCTCGACCACAACCTTACAATGGTATTTTACATAAAAATATAGTCAAAAACTATTTTAGAAATTAAAATATTTGGAAAGTGCTCAAGGAAACCTTCGTACATGGGAGGCCATGCGTCTACGTTATAATAGATATCATATGAACACAGAATTATCCTTGGTTGATCCAATAGACCCTAAAGAAAAATGAGAAGATTACTATCATCTTCTTTCTAATGGTGAGTCTTCTCTTGACATATAACTATCTCCACTGTCTCCAAGTGAATATTATATTTCAAATAAACTCTAAGATCATATAGGTAGTGCCCGTAGATATACTAATCAAGTGGATGCGCACAACCTTGTCTTATGATAACACGAGGTTTGTATGTCATTAGACATCTTGTATGATAGTGGCAAAACACCCTTCCAAAGTTAGGTTCACCTCACCCTATTTGATTCACCAAATATGACTACTAAATGTTGTATATAATACAACACACTTTTCTATATTGTTTAGGGAGAACCTCTACAGCTAGAGACCACTGTTCTATTCTCCTATTATCCCCGCTCGACCCGACAACACTCTTACGGCAACACTTTTATTACCTGAAAGGAATTGTGAAGCCGAAAGGGTGAGCACAACTAGCCCAGTAAAGAATATCATGACTAAAGATAATTAAATTATCAATAGCTTTCATCAATAATAAATCAGAGATTTAGAACACATGGTAGATGATAAAACTTTTCAACCATAGTTGCAGCGGAACGAGCAATCCATTAGAGGAGTCAAATAGACCATCAGGTCTATTATCGTCTCCATGTTAAAAGTCCACCAATAATGTTTTATCCCTGTAACATCAATCAACAATTTATATCCACAATCATATGAATAACTCATAATCATAATTGTGATTCTGAATTCATTTTCGCACCCAGGACGAAGATGATTCTCATCACCTATCTTCACCTGAAATATCACAAATCATGGTTATACCAAATCACAATTCCTGCTCATAATCATACTAATAAATTCATCTTTGCACTACAGGCCAAAGATATACAACTGTAAAACCAATAATGTTGAGACTCAGCTTAACAAATAATTCACATCATCGAATCACCCCTGCACTACGGCCAAGGATATTCGTTAGTATCACATCCATGAATTATCCATGCACTACGGCCAAGGATATTCATTATTATCCCATCCATGAATTAAAATTTCATTGCTGAGACTCAGCTCAATAATTAATCTACATCATCAAATCATCCCTGCACTACAGGCCAAGGATATTCTTTAGTATCACGACCACAAATTATCCATGCACTACGGGCCAAAGATAATCGTGTTTTCATCAACGGTCCTGACCATGCCATAAAATAATTCATCTTTACACCCATGGCCGAAGAGAATTCATAGTCATAATCATACCAAAAACTGTCCATCAATGCACTACAGGCCAATGATGAATTTTTCATTAGTATCACAACCACAAATTATCCATGCACTACGGGCCAAAGATAATAGTGTTTTTATCAACGGTCCTGATCATGCTATAAAATAATTCATCTTTGCACCCTTGGCCGAAGAGAATCCATATCCATAATCATAACAAAAACTGTCCATCAATGCACTACGGGCCAATGAGGGCTTTTACCACGTCATTTGTAACATTACGGTCATGATTATACCGAATAATCCCTGGTCATAATCATACCAAGTCTATCTATGCACTACAGGCCACAGATGACTTTCAACAAAATATAAATATGAGGATGATGACAATGATATAAGTATTCAAAAAAACAAGTTCAAGAATTAATTTAACCAAGAACTAATAATGTCTCATTTACTCGTAACAAGATTATTTTCATAAAAAAAATACCAAATTAGTCCAAAAAATTATTCTTTTCTGGGATTAAGCATAATATAGTCCCATATTGAACATATATTTTTCTCGGAATTTTTAAAATTCATTTACTATTTTTCAAAAATCAATTTCTAATTAATTCCTTAAGAAATTAGCTACCTTAAGTTTAACTCCAGAAATTCCCAAATCTTGGCAGGATCTTACACATGTTAACGTGAGCTTCCAATTTTAATTTCATGGTCATCGGAGATATAGAACTCCGGTTATAGCATTTTTCGTCGAAAAAACCTAAATATTGAAATGTTCATAACTTGCTCATTTTAAGTTAGAATGAGCTCATTTTTGGACAGGAGGTACTTTATACCATATACTTTTTTGTCCTAAAAGGCCAAAACTTTTCTCACAAATTAAGTGGCCGAAACAACCCTTTTAAAATCGTGGCAGCAGCCTTTTTCATACTTCGTAGTTTTTCGTACTTTGCTTAAATCAGTCCACACGAAAATCTACAACACCTTTTCCAGTGATTCCACTTGGATAAGTTACAAAACTCATAGACCTAACTCTAGAAATGGACCACACTCAAAAATTCGAAATATAATAGGAGATATGGTCAATTGAATTTCATGTTCCATTTTCACCAAAATCTGTTTTTTCAACCATTTGTGATTTCTAAGAAACTTCATGTTTTCATATAATAACCAACATAACTCATCATAACATTTACTAATACCACATATACCCATAATTTTCATTAGTCCAATGCTTTTATTATGACTTTCATCATAATCTACGTAAATAGATCATTTTCACAATTTAACAAGGAATGAAATACAAATGATCGTTCACCATGCATGTGGTAATCCACATAGACAGATTATTTCAACAGAATAATAAAGAATGGAATAACAGAAGAATTCACCATCCATGCGATAGAGACCGCACAGACAGGTTATTCCCAACAGAATAATAAATACAGAACCAGGTCCGGCGTAAAACGCACAGACAAGATATTCCAACAGAATAATAAAAACGAAAACAGATCATGCGTAAAACGCACAGACAGGATGTTCCAACAAAATAATAAAAAATAGAATAACAGAAGAATTTCACCAAGTATAGGGTAGCCCGCATATACAGGTTATTCCAATAGAATAATAAAAATGGAATAACAGAAGTTCTCTTCATGAATAAAAAAGAGATAATACCCTTTACGAGTACAACAAATAATATCCCATACCATAGAAAGAAGTGTACTAGATATAGAAGTAGTGAAAAGTAGCAGAACACTTTTCTTCTTTCTCTCTATAATTTCTCTCTCTAGAGTTTCAATGAATTCGTAAGAAATAATGAAGGAATGAGCTTCTATTTATAGAAATAATGAAGGAATGAGTTTCACATATTACCTTTAACTTTAAACTTTTATCAATTTAACTATTTACCAAAATAGAAAAATTGAATACTTTTATTTCATAAAATTCGGGCTCTCACAAGCACCCCTCCTTATGAAATTTCGCCCTCGAAATTTACGTACGTACCTGATATTCGAAGAGATGAGAATATCTTGCTTTCTTTTTGGATTGTACCTTCCCGGTTATATCCTCTGTATCATTATTTTTCCATTGCTCATCTCGTATATTTCAGATATCATTCTTGAATATATCTTCAAAACAAAGGTTAATTGACATATCACAATTTGTCAACTTATCAAGTAAATAATTTCAGCTTAGGTAAGTCACACACTAGCGCAGTATATAACTCGTCTCTCCCCTCCTAGTTCTAGACTCTTATCTACGCCAGCGACCATATCACTAAGCTCTGATACCAAATGTGACGCCCCCAAAATTAGGTATACATCACCCATTCTGAGTCGCCAAATACATGGTACAAAATTCAAATACAACTTCATTTATACAACTGTTGAACTGTCGTATAGAATACGACCACAGTTAACTGTGAGTTTTAATACAAATGTATGTAACTCTCATTGTGCCTCGACCACAACCTTACAATGGTATTTTACATAAAAGTATAGTCAAAAACTATTTTAGAAATTAAAATATTTGGGAAGTGCTCAAGGAAACCTTCGTACATGGGAGGCCATGCGTCTAGGTTATAATAGATATCATATGGCCACAGAATTATCCTTAGTTGACCCAATAGACCCCAAAGAAAAATGAGAAGATTACTATCATCTTCTTTCCAATGGTGAGTCTTCTCTTGACATATAATTATCTCCACTGTCTCCAAATGAATATTATATTTCAAATAAACTCCAAGATCATATAGGTAGTGCCCGTAGATATACTAAGCAAGTGGATGCGCACAACCCTGTCTTATGATAACACGAGGTTTGTATGTCATTAGACATCTTATATGATAGTGGTAAAACACCCTTCCAAAGTTGGGTTCACCTCACCCTATTTGATTCACCAAATATAAGTACTAAATATTGTATAGAATACAACACACTTTTCTATACTGTTTAGGGAGAACCTCCACAGCTAGAGACCACTATTCTATTCCCTTGTTATCCCCGCTCGACCCGGCAACACTCTTACGGCAACACTCTTATTACCTAAAAGGAATTGTGAAGCCTAAAGGGTGAGCACAACTAGCCCAGTAAAGAATATCATGACTAAAGATAATTAAATTATCAAAAGCTTTCATCAATAATAAATCAGAGATTTAGAACATATGGTAGATGATAAAACATTTCAACCATAGTTGCAATGGAACGAGCAATCCATTAGAAGAGTCAAATAGACCATTAGGTTTATTATATTCTCCATGTTAAAAGTCCACCAATAATGTTTTATCCCTGTAACATCAATCAACAATTCTTGTCCACAATCATATGAATAACTCATAATCATAATTGTGATTCTGAATTCCTTTTCGTACCCAAGACGAAGATGATTCTCATCACCTATATTCACCTGAAATATCACAAATCATGGTAATATCAAATCACAATTCCTGCTCATAATCATACTAATAAATTAATCTTTGCACTACATGCCAAAGATATACAACTGTAAAAACCAATAATGCTGAGACTCAGCTTAACAAATAATTCACATCATCGAATCACCCCTGCACTACGGCCAAGGATATTCGTTAGTATCACATCCATGAATTATCCATGCACTACGGCCAAGGATATTCATTATTATCACATCCATGAATTAAAATTTCATTGCTGAGACTCAGTTCAATAATTAATCCACATCATCAAATCATCCCTGCACTACAGGCCAAGGATATTCTTTAGTATCACGACCACGAATTTTTCCATGCACTACGGGCCAAAGATAATTGTGTTTTCATCAACGGTCCTTATCATGCCATAAAACAATTCGTCTTTGCACCTTTAGCCGAAGAGAATTCATAACCATAATCATACCAAAAACTCTCCATCAATGCACTACGGGCCAATGAGGACTTTTTCATTAGTATCACAACCACAAATTATCCATGCACTACGGGCCAAAGATAATCGTGTTTTTATCAACGATCCTGATCATGCTATAAAACAATTCATCTTTTCACCCTTGGGCGAAGAGAATCCATAGCCATAATCATACCGAAAACTGTCCATCAATGCACTACGAGTCAATGAGGACTTTTACCACGTCATTTGTAATATTACGGTCATGATTATACCGAACTGGTCATAATCATACCAAGTCCATCTATGCACTACAGGCCACAGATGACTTTCAACAAAATATAAATATGAGGATGATGACAATGATATAAGAATTCAATAAAACAATTTCAAGAATTAATTTAACCAAGAACTAATAATGTCTCATTTACTTGTAACTAGATTATTTTCATAAAGAAATACCAAATTAGTCCAAAAAATTATTCTTTTCTGGGATTAAGCATAATATAGTCCCATATTGAACATATATTTTTCTCAGAATTTTTAAAATTCATTTACTATTTTTCAAAAATCAATTTCTAATTAATTCCTAAAGAAATTAGCTACCTTAAGTTTAACTCCAGAAATTCCCAAATCTTGGCAGGATCTTACACATGTTAACGTGAGCTTCTAATTTAAATTTCATGGTCATCGAAGTTATAGAACTCTGGTTATAGCGTTTTTCGTCGAAAAAACCTAAATATTGAAATGGTCATAACTTGCTCATTTTAAGTCAGAATAAGTTAATTTTTGGACAGGAGGTACTTTATACCATATACTTTCATGTCCCAAAATGTGAGAAATCTTCTCACAAATTAAGTGACCGAAATGACCCTTTTAAAATCATGGCAGTAGCCTTTTTCATACTTTGCAGTTTTTAGTACTTTGCTAAAATCAGTCCACACGAAAATCTACAACACCTTTTCCGGTTATTCCACTTGGATAAGTTACAAAACTCATAGACCTAACTCTAGAACTTGACCACACTCAAAAATTCAAAATATAATAGGAGATATGGTCAATTGAATTTTATGTTCCATTTTCACCAAAATCTGATTTTTCAACCATTTGTGATTTCTAAGAAACTTCATGTTTTCACATAATAACCAACATAACTCATCATAACATTTACTAATACCACATATACCCATGATTTTCATTAGTCCAATGGTTTTATTATGACTTTCATCATAATCCACGTTAACAGATCATTTCCACAATTTAACAAGGAATGAAATACAAATGATCGTTCACCGTGTATGTGGTAATCCATATAGACAGATTATTCCAACATAATAATAAAGAATAGAATAATAGAAGGATTCACCATGAATGCAATAGAGACCGTACAGACAGGTTATTCTCAATAGAATAATAAATACGAAACCAGATCCGACGTAAAACACACAGACAAGATATTCCAGCAGAATAGTAAAGAAGGAACTAGGTCCGGCGTAAAACGCACAGACAGGATACTCCAACAGAATAATAAAGACGAAATCAGGTTCGGCGTAAAACGCACAGACAGGATGTTCCAACAGAATAATAAAAAATGGAATAAAAGAAGAATTTCACGAAGTATAGGGTAGCCCGCGTATAGAGGTTATTCCAACAGAATAATAAAAATGGAATAACAGAAGTTCTCTTCATGAATATAAAAGAAATAATATCCCTTACGAGTACAACAAATAATATCCCTTACCTTAGAAAGAAGAGTACTGGATATAGAAGTAGTGAAGTAGCAGAACACTTTTCTTCTTTCTCTCTATAATTTCTCTCTCTAGAGGTTCAGTGAATTCGTAAGAAATAATGAAGGAATGAGCTTCTATTTATAGAAAAATGGACTGCATAATAACTAACTCATGAACGATCCAGATTGTTTTACTTTAAATTGACGGTCCATATTTAAAGTAAAATCTTTTAAATAAAATATAATATATTATATTTATAATCTAATAAAATGAATAACTTTATAAAAGATTTTACTATGAAAACACTATACAGACTCTATGCAAATACTATGCATAATAAAATATAATATATTCTAATTATTGTCTAATAAAACAGATAACTTTATAAAAGAATTCTGTTTTATATAAAAAGATTTTACTATACAAAATACTATGCATAATAGAATATAATATATTCTATTTATAGAATAACTTTATAAAAGTATTATGTTTTATATAAAAAGCTTTTTTGTTTTATTACATTAATAATACCAATAAAACAAAAGTGGGTGACTTATTACGTAAGCATCAATAATCAATACCTTGTGCTATTATACAACCACGCGTATTACTGAACTATTAACACCGGGTGTTTCAACAGTTAACGGTAAAACTTTCGCCGTTATTTTCATAAAAATATTTTTGTCGTTTTCTCAATCCGACAATAATTCCATTGTGGGGTCCATCAAAGATTGTACCGTCATACGGATATTTCTCGACAAAAAGAATATTCCCCGACACAACGAATATTTTATATCAACTTGCTTACTTTGCAAAAAAAAATTCACATATTACCCTTAACTTTAAACTTTTATCAATTTAACTATTTACCAAAATAGAAAAATTGAATACTTTTATTTCATAAAATTTGGGGTCTCCCAAACACCCCTCCTTATAAAATTTTGCCCTTGAAATTTACGTACGTACCTGATATTCGAAGAGATGAGAATACCTTGCTTTCTTTTTGGATTGTACCTTCCCGGTTATATCCTCTGTATCATGATTTTTCCATTGCTCATCTCGTATATTTCAGATATCATTCTAGAATATATCTTCAAAACAAAGGTTAATTGACATATCACAATTTGTCAACTTATCAAGTAAACAATTTCAGTTTAGGTAAGTCACACACTAGCGAAGTATATAACTCGTCTCTCCCCTCCTAGTTCTAGACTCTTTTCTCCGCAGCGACCATATCCCTAAGCTCTGATACCAAATGTGACACCCCCAAAATTTGGTATACATCACCCATTCTGAGTCGCCAAATACATGGTACAAAATTCAAATACAACTTCATTTATACAACTGTTGAACTGTCGTATAGAATACGACCACAGTTAACTGTGAGTTTAAATACAAATGTATGTAACTCTCATTGTGCCTCGACCACAACCTTACAATAGTATTTTACATAAAAGTATAGTAATAAATCAGAGATTTAGAACATATGGTAGATGATAAAACTTTTCAACCATAGTTGCAGCGGAACGAGCAATCCATTAGAAGAGTCAAATAGACCATCAGGTCTATTATCGTCTCCATGTTAAAAGTCCACCAATAATGTTTTATCCCTGTAACATCAATCAAAAATTCATGTCCACAATCATATGAATAACTCATAATCATAATTGTGATTCTGAATTCTTTTTCGCACCCAAGACGAAGATGATTCTCATCACCTATCTTCACCTTAAATATCACAAATCATGGTTATACCAAATCACAATTCCTGCTCATAATCATACTAATAAATTCATCTTTACACTACAGGCCAAAGATATACAACTGTAAAAATCAATAATGCTGAGACTCAGCTTAACAAATAATTCACATCATCGAATCACCCCTGCACTACGGCCAAGGATATTCGTTAGTATCACATCCATGAATTATCCATGCACTAAGGCCAAGGATATTCATTATTATCACATCCATGAATTAAAATTTCATTGTTGAGACTCAGCTCAATAATTAATCCACCTCATAAAATCATCCCTGCACTACAGGCCAAAGATATTCTTTAGTATCACGACCACGAATTATCCATGCACTACGGGCCAAAGATAATCGTGTTTTCATCAACGGTCATGATCATGCCATAAAACCATTCATCTTTGCACCCTTGGCCGAAGAGAATTCATAACCATAATCATACCAAAAACTCTCCATCAATGCACTACGGGCCAATGAGGACTTTTTCATTAGTATCACAACCATAAATTATCCATGCACTACGGGCCAAAGATAATCGTGTTTTTATCAACGATCCTGACCATGCTATAAAACAATTTATCTTTACAACCTTGGCCGAAGAGAATCCATAGCCATAATCATACCAAAAACTGTCCATCAATTCACTACGGGCCAATGAGAACTTTTACCACGTCATTTGTAATATTACGGTCATGATTATACCGAATAATCCCTGGTCATAATCATACCAAGTCCATCTATGCACTACAGGCCACAGATAACTTTCAACAAAATATAAATATGAGGATGATGACAATGATATAAGAATTCAATAAAACAAGTTCAAGAATTAATTTAACCAAGAACTAATAACGTCTCATTTACTCGTAACTAGATTATTTTCATAAAAAAAATACCAAATTAGTCCAAAAAATTATTCTTTTCTGGGATTAAGCAGAATATATTCCCATATTGAACATATATTTTTCTAGGAATTTTTAAAATTCATTTAATATTTTTCAAAAATTAATTTCTAATTAATTCTTTAAGAAATTAGCTACCTTAAGTTTAACTCCAGAAATTCTCAAATCTTGGCAAGATCTTACACATGTTAACGTGAGCTTCCAATTTAAATTTCATGGTCATCGGAGTTATAGAACTCCGGTTATAGCATTTTTTTGTCAGAAAAACCTAAATATTAAAATGGTCATAACTTGCTCATTTTAAGTTATAATGAGCTAATTTTTGGACAGGAGGTACTTTATACCATATACTTTCATGTCCCAAAATACCAGAATTTTTCTCACAAATTAAGTGGCCAAAACATCCCTTTTAAAATTGTGGCAGCAGCCTTTTTTATACTTTGTAGTTTTTTGTACTTTGCTAAAATCAGTCCACACGAAAATCTACAACACCTTTTCCAGTTATTCCACTTGGATAAGTTACAAAACTCATAGACCTAACTCTAGAACTTGACCACACTCAAAAATTCAAAATATAATAGGAGATATGGTCAATTGAATTTCATGTTCCATTTTCACCAAAATCTGATTTTTCAACCATTTGTGATTTCTAAGAAACTTCATGTTTTCACATGATAACCAACATAACTCATCATAAGATTTACTAAAACCACATATACCCATGATTTTCATTAGTCCAATGCTTTTATTATGACTTTCATCATAATCCACGTAAACAGATCATTTCCACAATTTAACAAGGAATGAAATACAAAGGATCGTTCACCGTGTATGTGGTAATCCATATAGATAGATTATTCCAACATAATAATAAAGAATAGAATAACAGAAGGATTCACCATGCATGCGATAGAGACCGCACAGACAGGTTATTCCCAACAGAATAATAAATACGAAACCAGGTCCGGCGTAAAACGCACAGACAGGATATTCCAGCAGAATAGTAGAGACGGAACCAGGTCTGGCGTAAAACGCACAGACAGGATGTTCCAACAGAATAAAAAAATGGAATAACAGAAGAATTTCACCAAGTATAGGGTAGCCCGCGTATACAGGTTATTCCAACAGAATAATAAAAATGGAATAACAGAAGTTCTCTTCATGAATACAAAAGAAATAATACTCTTTACGAGTACAATAAATAATATTCCTTATCTTAGAAAGAAGAGTACTGGATATAGAAGTAGTGAAGTAGCAGAACATTTTTCTCCTTTCTCTCTATAATTTCTCTCTCTAGAGTTTCAGTGAATTCGTAAGAAATAATGAAGGAATTGGCTTCTATTTATAGAAAAATGGACTGCATATTAACTAACTCATGAACGGTCTAGATTGATTTACTTTAATCTGACGATCCATATTTAAAGCAAAATCTTTTAAATAAAATATAATATATTATATTTATAATCTAATAAAACGAATAACTTTATAAAAGATTTTACTATTCAAACACTATACAGGCACTATGCAAACACTATGCATAATAAAATATAATATATTCTAATTATTGTCTAATAAAACAGATAACTTTATAAAAGTATTCTATTTTATATAAAAAGATTTTACTATGCAAAACACTATGCATAATAGAATATAATATATTCTATTTATAGAATAACTTTATAAAAGTATTCTGTTTTATATAAAAAGTTTTTCTGTTTTATTACATTAATAATACCAATAAAACAAAATTGGGTGACTTATTACGTAAGCATCAATAATCAATACCGTGTGCTACTATACAACCACGCGTATGACTGTACTTTTAACACCGGTTGTTTCAACAGTTAACGGTAAAACTTTCGCCGTTATTTTCATAAAAATATTTTTGTCGTTTTCTTAATCCGACAATAATTCCGTTGTGGGGTCCACCAATGATTGTACCGTCGTACGGATATTCTCCGACAAAAAGAATATTCCCCAACACAACGAATATTTTATATCAACTTGCTTACTTTGTAAAATAAAAATCACATATTACCCTTAACTTTAAACTTTTATCAATTTAACTATTTACCAAAATAGAAAAATTGAATACTTTTATTTCATAAAATTCGGGGTCTCACACATACAACCTAGACAACACATCACTAGTATGAGTGTGTTTATGACTAGTTGCAATTCTAATCTCAAATCCATTTTTTTAGCATAGGACTTGTAAAAAATTTCAACTTCTTCTAATTTGAAAAATAATTGACCAACGTATGACACCATTTTCAATTTACTATTTTCAATTTCACTTACAAACTCAGATGTTTTTTCACAATCTAAAATAGCAACAGAATCTGAAGAATTTGATACAAACCTTTTATGTGCAGGTATGTTGTGTGTCATTCTGAAATAAGAAGGAAATATCGTCGGATCAGAACTTCAATTTGAACTTGAGAGTGGAAGTGGGAAACAACACCAAACAAAAAAAGGAGATTTGAAAAAAAAGAAAACAATATCGAGAGGAAACCAAGCTAGCTGAGATATGGGAAAGAAAATGGCAGAGAGATTACTTAACAACGGAGCAAGTAGTGGGACCCTGTCGCTATAAGCTGTAGCGACAAGGATGTTTAATGGCAAGCTTGCAAATCAAATTCAGAAGGGGCAATAATGTAATTGCAAACAACTTTGTAATATTTATTGACTGCCCATACTGCCTGTAGCAGCATGACCTTTATTTTGTACAATCATTGCCATCTATTATATTAATCAACGGTAGAAAACTTGGTTGGTCAAATAGTGCCCGTGACAACCGGTTGTCATTGATGAATTCCCTTCTTAAATTATATACTACTATTTGAACATGTGAATTTACATGGTAAAGGAATACACTGACCGTTAAAGTCTCTCGCTTGGACTCTTCTCACGAATTAAATTTGAACCAATCAAAATACTTGCCTTTAGCAGATCGTGAGTGAATTTATCGCCTCCTCAGTCCTCATTATAGTCCTCCTAAAATCAATAGCATTTCGTCACATCGTGCCTTATTTTATCACTATCATTTATGGTCTAGTTATTACTTACTTACATAGTAACACTTGTTAATTAATTAAGCTACTCAATCAATTTGTAAAGGCCATAAATGACTCATGGGGTCACGGGAACGTAGGCGTAAACCCGTATGAAAAGACTGATCTAAATTCGTGGAGATTAGTCCGACTACAATTGGAAAACTCTCGGTTATAAAAAAAATGACATTTTTTTATATAAACTAAATAATCCTAAGAAGAGATTCCAAATCCTTGTCAGATGATAATGTTTTTATTTTTTATTTTGTTATGCCCTCAAATTTTTGTCTGTTTGACTTACCAACTATGTTATAAAATTATGAAATTAGCCTGTTTGTTACTTAATCTAATCAAATTTAATTATTTTAATGAGAAAGTTGTTATTAGTTTATGACAAGTTTGACGATATTTGATTAAGAGATTAGGTAGCTTTTGTTGTTCTGGATCTTCTAGATCAATAAACTGATTGACTAACTAACAAATACGGCTGCCCACGTAGTGGTGTATGCACGTCTACAGCTCATTGGTAGACAAATACCGCCCGCCACCGGATAATTCCCTTCCAAAATGGAAGTCTCGGTCCATAAATATTTTCAATTCCGTTAAGGGGGAACTGATATTTCTACTTATATTTTTAATATTTTTATAATAAGCATACATTGATCTCATCTTTATGTGAGAACGGTGTTTTCCTTCCATTAAAGTTAGTCAAATGACTCTCTTAGTTTAATTTCGTGATTCAATTTAGATAAGCTAAGAATAGATAGTTGCAGACTCATACGTTTAGGAAAAAGTCCGAAAATAATAATTTAGCAATAAACGTAAGCTCGATTCGCTGAGTCTCTTATTTGTTGATTATGGCATTAAGGGTGTAAACTAACCGAGTCGATCCGAGTATTGAGTTGCTTAGATTTGGTTCACAAAATTTATCGAGTATAAAATAAGGTTTGATTGAGGCTCATTTAGCTACCGAGTCGAGCACGATTCCGAATCGAGCCCGAGCAGTTTGGACTTTTCCAACGAATATGATCCGAGTATCAATAGAAAATTATAATTTGAGGAGGTTCGAGTAATTTATCGAACTTTAAAATGTGCTCATATTTGACTCATTTATATTTCGAGTCGAGTTCGAATCGAACTTTTAGTCGAGCAAGCCCGAATCGAGCCCGAATTATTTGCTCATTTTACAGCCTTATATGGCATCATGCTCCTCTTGCCAACATTAGTTAATTCGGAATTTATTTTGAAAGTCATATTTTGAGTTTATTTTTATTGTGCAAGGTCACAAGTTCGAGTCTCCTATTCCTTTAATAAAGTTTCTTCTAGATTCCCTCCCAAAGTTCTCCTTTAAAATCTAAAATTAATAAATTTGTATAATTTGATACGATTGATTCATTTAAAATCTAAAATTAATAAATTTGTGATTGACAGTAAATTATAAATAGTTTACAATATTTACAGAATTTTTTCACTAATATAATCTAATTAAAAGTTTAGTTACAATACGAAATGATAAATAGCATGAGGATTGACTGGTAAATTAACAGTGCCGCAACCTATTTTATGTGTAATTAATTAATTACTTAATTTAAGTCTAATTAAACTCCATTTGCTTAGTGATGGGCTTAAAGGAGCCAGGTCGGGTAGGGGTGTTCAAAACAACCGGTTTTTTTGTTTTTCGGTTTTCCGGACCGGATCGAATCGGTCGGTTCGGTATAAAAAAAACCGGTCCAGTTCGGTACAAAAAAACCAGTATATATCGGTTTTTCGGTACCGGTTTCGGTTCGACGTTTTTATGGTTCAGTTTTACTGAACCGGATCGGTATATACCGGTTTTCTAATTTTTTATTGTTATTAATAATTTATTATTAATAATAATAATAATAAAATAATTATTATAATAATAAAAATAATAATAATATTAATAATAATAATAATAAAATAATAATTATATTAATTTTCGGTAAAAACCGGTACCGCCGGTTTGGTATACCGGTTCAACCGGTACCGGTATCGGTTCATGAAATTGGCTCCTATCGGTATTCGGTTTGGTTTGGTTCGGGCCGATTCGATTCGGTTTTTTTACCGATGAACACCCCTAAGGCCGGATTCTTAATCGTCCGGTTAATTTATGGTTCTAATCTCATGCCTATAGTGTATAATATGGTCCTCTAGACAAAACAACCAATTAGATAATTGAGTGCAAGAACTAAAAGTTCAAATTCACCGAGAAACCCCACGTCTCCCTCGACTAGAATAGATATGTACATAAACCCTGGACTTGTTGCTCTTGAATCCTCATACAATTTAGTAACACAAGTTATATGATTCTCTCTCGTATACAAGGTGTGTGTATTTCTTTTTTAATTCCTCAATTTTTCTAATACGATTTCTATAACTATATAAGAGACGATGAGGAAAAACAACAGAAAATAAGTTTCAAAATAAAAGTCTTTATTATTATTTTAGACATTTCTATATTAAAAATCCACTTACCTTTAATAATTAAAATTTTAACAAATTTTCCTTTAATACACTAAGGGGTTGTTGTTGAATAAATTATATCGGAACGTGTTATTGCATAAAATAAAATAAAATCAATAATCATAATATTAAATACTTACATGAATTGAGAGAAGCCATCTTGTATGTATCACGCTTCCGGTGCGCTTAAGGGTGAAGATCTTTAATTGCATCTCTCAATCTTAGGATGGATGTATATGTGTGTATATAAAATTTTTGAGACGACAATTGAGACTAAACCCTAACTGTTTTATTTATAGAATAGCTGAAGGTCAAAATCGTCCATCAAGATTATGAAACCCTAAGGCTCATTATGCCAAATACTATTAGGAATATTATTAATAGGCCACATAATTAATTACCAAACCCATAAATAAAGTAATTAAATTAATAAAATATGTAAGCCCAATAATTACATAAATAGTAGAGGCCACATAAAGAATAAAATATTCTAACATTTTCCCACTTGGCCGAAATACTATTTATATACAAAACATAACGCTTACAATTCTTAATTTGGCCAAGTATTAATTTAATATCTACATCTCGTTCAAATAAAAAATACCAATACGAATTAATACAATCTTTGTGTCACTATTAACAAAAGATCCTCATTAGTTACACAATTAGTACTTTTTTAAATCATAGATTAACATTAAGCATAACAAGTATGAATAGAGTTTACATAAGTGGTAATAGATTAAACTCATTCATATGGTCCAAAACATAACCATACTGTTTGCTTACAAGTTCTCAAGTGTGCACAATAAAGAGAATAGCAAACCATAAACATAAAGTGGAGTTCAAAACAACGAGCTCAAAATGTTGTCTTACATCAAAATAACTCACTAATTAAGACTACCAGTTAAACCCATGAAGGCAACATGCTCTAAAAAGAGCTTGGGTGGTAAGCCTTTCGTAAGTGGATCCACTAACATATCATGCGTACTAATATATTTAATGACAACGTTTTGATCTTCAACTCTTTTCCTGAAAAATAAGTACTTAGTGTCGAGGTATAGTCTCGCACCACTCGAACTAGTGCTGTTGAAAAAACTAACAGCAGAATCATTATCACAAAATTAAATACTTTCAATGGCCTCAAAATGGAATCTACAACCTTAAGTCATAAAATAAGATTCCTTAATAATACGGCGTGTCAAATAGCATGATAACAAGCCACATATTCTGCCATCATCGTGGAAGTGGTAGTTAACTACTGCTTATGATTTCCCACAAAATAGGGCCTCCTGAAAGCATAAAGATGTACACTGATGTAGATTTCTTTTAATCTTTACACTTAGCAAAATCAGGATCAGAATAACCAACAACTTCAAGGTTATCTTTTTTTTTTCTAAATGTAAGCATAATATCCTTAGTACCTTGTAAATAGCATAAAATCTTTTTGGCTTCTTTCCAATGATCCAAACCTGGATTTGACTGGAAACGTCAAGCATGCCAGTTACATACGCTATATCTGGACGTGTACGAACTTGAGCATACATAAGATTATCAACCACAGAAGCATAGGGAATAAGATTCATTTAATCACGTTCAAGTTGATTCTTAGGACATTAATATGAGTAAAAATGTTAGCCCTTAACAACAGGGGCAACAATAAGAGAGCAATTTTGCATGTTATATTTGTTAAGAACTTTGTCAATATAAGCTCTTTGGGACAATCCCGTGAAACCTATCTCGATGAATTTCAATACCTATAACATAAGAGGGTTCACCGAGATCCTTAATATCAAAATTTCCAGAAAGGAAACGTTTGGTCTCATACAACATGTTTAAGTTAGTACTTGCAAATAGTATATCATCCACATACAAAACAAGAATAACAAATTTACTCCCACTGACCTTCAAGTATATATATGCATTAATCCACTATATTTTTCTTAAAATCAAAATTACTCATCACCTCGTGAAACTTAAGATACCATTGTCGAGAAGCCTGTTTTAACCCATATATGGACTTCTTAAGTCTAAATACCATATGTTCCTTGCCTTTAACTAAAAAAAATCCTGGTTATGCCATATAGACATTCTCGTGCAAGTTACCATTAAGGAATGCAGTTTTAACATCCATATGATGTAACTCTAAATCATAATGAGCTACTAAAGCCATGACTATTTTAAATGAATCTTTCCTAGATACTAGAGAGAAAGTTTCATTATAATCCACACCGTCCTTTTGAGTGAAACCCTTAGCAACCAATCGAGCTTTATACCTTTCAACGTTCCCTTTAGGATCTAATTTGGTCTTATCGACCCACTTGCAACCAACATGTTTAAAACCTTTTGGTAATTCTTCAAGATCCCAAACGTTATTAAGCCCCGTTGATTTCAACTCATCATTCATGACTTCAAGTCATTGAGTTGATTGAGCACTCGTAATGACATCTTTATAGGAGATATGATCATTAATCTTACTTGAATCATAGTCAATCTCATTAAGATAGGTTATAAAATCATCAAAATTAACATGCTTTCTAGGTCTTTCGGACCTACGTAAAGGCTGCACAATTTCAGGAATATGATTTTAAATAATGCGGGGTTCAACATTAGGTGGTGGCTCAGCTATTGCAGGGACATCATTCGCCTCAGTAAGAGATTGTTGTGCCTCACCCTCTTAAATTACAGGATTAGAAACATAAAACCTGTTTTCTTCAAGATTAATTTTTTTAGGCTCATCACTCCCACTTAACTCACCATTCTTTAAAAAACTCTGCATGCCTAGTCTCAACAATTCTAGTGGTATAAAAGGGACAGTAAAATTGAAAACCCTAAGATCTCTCAGGATATCCAATGAAATGACAAATAATTGTTTTAAAGTTAAGTTTCTTCATTAGTGGATTAAAAATCTTAGCCTCGGCTGGACAGCCCCACACCCGTAAGTATTTTAAACTAGGTTTCTTACCTGTCCAAATTTCATAAGGAATGTTAGGGACAGATTTGCTAGGAACTCGGTTTAAAATATGAACAACTGTCTTTAATGCCTCAGTCCATAAAAATGTAGGTAAGTTAGAATTACATAACATACTACGTACCATATCCATAAGGTTACGATTTCGCCTCTCAGCTACACCATTCTGCTGCGGTGTATCATGCATTGTATACTGAGTGACGATTCCATTTCCTTGATAAAATAAGGCAAATGGGCTAGGACTATGAGCTGTATCGGAGTGTTTACCATAATACTCTCTGCCTCTACCTGATCTCACTACTTTAATTTATCGGTCAAGTTAATTTTCAACTTCAGCCTTCAAAATTTTAAACATATTTAGTGATTCAGATTTTCCAGTAATCAGGTAGACATAAGTATACTGAGAATAGTCATCAATGAACGTAATGAAAGATTTGTTTTCACCAATTCCTGGAGAAAATGGTCCACATATATCAGTGTGAATCACCTCAAGAAGTTCACCACTTCTAGTGGTTCCTTTCTTATTACCTTTCATAAATTTTACTTTTATACATTCAATACAATGATTAAGATCAGAAAAATCTAGTGAATGGAGAATTCCATCCTTTATAAGACGTTACATTCTCTCTTTTGAAATATGGCATAAGCGTTGATGCCACAATTTTGAAGAATTCTTATTATTTAGTTTTTTCTTATTTCCACTTTTAGAGGTATTTTCTGTCACATTCATTGTTAACACGGATTTAACAAAGATATTACCCAAATTTATGTTATAGAGGTTTCCCTCTAAAGATCCAAAACCAATAACATGAGAGTAATGATAAATAATTATTTTATTATTCCAAAACTTAAACAAAAATCCATCAACGTCAAGTTTAGATACAGAAATTAAATTTCGTGTCATACTGGGAATATAAATTGTATCATATAAATACAAGATGAAACCACTCTCCAAAACTAAAGGAAGAGTTCCTACAGCTTCAACTTATATAGACTCTCAATTGCCAACTTTAATAGTTCTCTTTCCCCCTTTTGGAGTGTCTTCTTTGAAAGGAATCCATGCAATGAATTAGTAATGTGAACTATAACATTAGTGTCAAGCCATCATGTATTAGAAGGAACATCAATTAGAAAGGATTCATAAGTATTAATTGTACCTTTTCTTACATGGGTTTTTGATCAATTTAGGGATTAATATAGACCCATTAATTGATTGAATTTATATAAAATTCAAAGTGCATTTGATAGTCTATTACAAGGAGATTAATAGAGAGTAATATATGATTGAAGTAGGAATTATATATTATGTTTTAATTGCATCCAAAATGGAGTACGTGAAAAGGTTCATTGTTGTTTAACAAAACTATTTTTTTTAAGTCCCACATTGAGTAGGAATAAAACTATTTAATACTTTATAAGTATATGTGGAATAATTTAATTCACTAGTGGTACTAAAGGAAAGGCTTGGAGTTGGTCACAGTGACGTGATGCAAAGCACCACCCGCCCGCCCCCGCGACCCGGGAGCCGGGGTGCGGGTTCAGGTCGCAAAGTCGTATTGGCGCTTTAGGTGCACTTTGCACTTCGCACGTACGCATCATCGCTAGGAGCCGAGCCAAGAGCCTACTTTTTGGCATTGAACCAGATTAATAAACTTCATTAATGTTTAAACAGTTTTGTGTTTAATCATTATGGGATATAAATATGTTTTGTAACAGATATGTGATTATTACATTATTTACTTTGTAAATAATGCTTAATTTAAATTTCAGTTACAAAACTGAATAATCTCCATCTTCTTCCATCTGATCATCTTTACACAGTAGCATAAATTAGAGGTTCATGGAGTGAGTTGCTATCACTTAGAACATATATAGGCTGAGACATAAATCCTGGAGGTATATTGCTAGTAGCCTTTAGCAAACATTAGTGTTAAGGGGCAATAAACACCTTAAGAACAAGGACTACCTGTGTCAATTCTTGGTCCTATTTTTCTGTATTCATTATAATTCTTAACAATAAGCTACATAATTAAAGGACGGTATATCTTTCTTTTCAGGCCATTATCTTAATTTTGGGCATTCTTTCTGAATATGTCATTGTTTCTTACATAAGTGACATTTAGGACATGCCTCAAAGTTGTTACCTGAATAATTTGCCTTATTTATTTTAGTAGAAATTGGTTTATCCTTATTCTTAAAATATTTCATTTTTTTATAAGCGACGGGTACGCCGTCGGCAATGACTAAATATTTAAAATTTAATTATGGTTATTACCGACGGTCTGTCCGTCACTGTGGCCGTCACTTATGATATAGTGCCGACGGCACGCCGTCGGTAATGACATAGTTACCGACGACGAGCGACGGGAGCCAGGGGCGATGACCTGAGGGACGACGGCATGCCCCGTCCCTAATGACCTTATTGCCGACGGCAATAGGGTCATTGGCGACGGGGCATGCCGTCGCCCCAGAGTGATTTTCTTGTAGTGCTTCTTCTTATAAGATCTAGTGGTAGTCAAATATGCGTGTTATAATTGATCTTAAATGGATCAAACTGTGCAGGAAGAGAAGGCATAATGAAGTGAATAAGAAAACCCTCAGAAATCACCATGTCTGTATCCTTTAATTTAAAGACTATGTCATTCATCATCATAATGTGCTCGCGCACTCCACTAACCCCATCATACCGGCTAGTGAGCATTTTCAAAATAAGGGTACTTTCATGAGTTTTAGAAGAACCCTTAAATTGTTTCTCGGCTAAAGTTAAGTACTCTTTAGCATTCTCAGAGTCAGGAATGGCTCCTCGAATAGCTGTCGTGATAGAGTTTTTCATATTCATAAGGGACATGCGGTTGGACCGCTCCCACTTTTCATAAATAGATTTTTGCTCAATTGAACTTGTAGCTATAAGTGGAGCAGGAGGATCAACTCGTAATGCATAATCCAAATCCATAACGCCGAGAACAATTTTCACTTGCTCTTTCCAAACAGTAAACTTAGTTCCATTTAAGGCTTCAATTCCAGAGATATACCAAGAAATACTAGTTTGAGTCAATGCTGAAATACAATCAAGCTCATAAGCATGCTTACAAAAAAACTAAAAGAAATCCACAATGTACAACAATAATTAATCATAATAAAAACCAACTTTAGGGCAAGCAGTTAGTTACATAAAATTTATTTACGACACCAAAAAAATAGATTTTAATGAGATGTTAGTGCATAATTATTAATCTTTCGTTGGTCCAATTAATAATATACTAATAATATCTCCATAAAATAATGCAAACCACATTTATCCAAGCATCACCGTTGGGTAGAAAACGAAATAAACATGTTACTTATGCAATAAAATTTCATTTAATAAATTCTAATTCTAATTTTTTCGTTGGATAAAATTGAAATCTTTATTTATTAAATGTAACATTATGTGACTTTTCTTAATATTTAAATATTTAATTAATAATCCTCCGTTGGGCTGATTATTAATTTTAACAATAAAAGAGTCACGCATATATGTAAATTATTATAATCAAACTCATTTTTCTTTAAACATATTAATTAAGTTTGAAAATTAACATTATTTAAAATTTATATGTAACATCTTAAAATCCCTAATAATATATCACATCATGTTCAAAAATTTTAATTTAAAATATATAATTATGAACATAAATTGATTATAAAATAATCACGTAAATTTTAAACTAAATACATGATGAATTGATAATATTTTATAGTCAGAATGACTAATAAATTTATTATAATATTACTGAAGGTTTTATGAATAAAAGGTGAAATATTATGTAAAATGGGTTGTGAATCCTGGACATACGAAATAGATGGAATTAACAATAAGCAATAATGTGTGGAGAGCAAATTTCAATCCATAAATAATTTGGTTCCACCCATGATAGATCACTAGTAGTTACCATCAGAAAGAATATATGACAATTTACGAGCACAATAGATATAAAAGGTAGCAATATATATGTTTAGTATGATATGAATTAAAAATTATCATAAAATATTAAACATCCTTTATTAAAATATTTTGGTAGCGTAACTGAGTATTCAATTGCAGGCAGTAATGCATGATCCCTTTTCACAAATACCGCATATACCTTCGGTTCGAAAACTCGTATTCATGGGAACATACCAAACAATTGTACATCATCCCAATTAAAGAGAATATTTAGAATTAAAAAAAATTAGCATAACAACGTAAATAATTTATTCTATATAATAACATAATCATAGTTCTGATACCAGATGTTGAATAAATCTGAGGTTGATTGGAACAAAATAAATAGGAAGACTATTGGTCACATCCGGCAGTAGATTGATCAAAGTGTGTTCCACCATGTTTCACAGGAGACAGATGCTCACACTTTATGGACAACACTAGAGTCTATGTACGAGAAGAAGAATGCACAAAATAAAATTTTTGTCATTCAAAAAATTGTGAATCTAAAGTACAAGGACGGGAGCAGTGTGCCGAAGCATATGAGTTAGTTCCAAGGTTTGGTGAACCAGTTGTCCACCATGAAGTTGAATCTTGATGATGAGATTCAGGCTCTTTTACTTCTCAGTTTGTTGCCAAACAGCTAGGAGACTTTGGTGGTGTCTCTAAGCAATTCAGCTCTAGAAGGAAAAATGACTATGCAGATGGTCAAGGACAGTCTTCAAAATGAGGAGACAAGGCGAAAGGAGCAAGGCATAAATGTTGAGACACATGCTCTTGTCACAGAGAACAGGGGCAGAAGCAATTTTAAGGGATCTCACAAAGGAGATACAAGTCGCAGTAAAAATAAAAATCACAGGAGGAAGTCAAAGACCAGACGAGGTGAAACGTATTGATGCTTCCATTGTAATATGAAAGGTCATTACAAGAGAAATTGCAGAATCTGGTTAGACAAGCAGAAAAATGGTGAACAAGGAAAGGCTGAGGAGAAGAACACTGTAGCCACAGTCACCGAAGATGTTGTGATTCTTTCATTTGGGGAAGAAAAATGCTTGCATGTTGATGATCAAAAAGTTGATTGGGTGGTTGATACTGGTGCCTCGTATCATGTTACACCTAAGAGAGAATTTTTCACAACTTACAAATCTGGAGAATTTGGGTATGTGATAATGGGAAATACGGATCATTCCAAGATTATTGGAATTGGTGATGTTTGCATTCAGACAGGTGTTGGTTGCACTGCTACCTTGAGGGATGTTAGACACGTTCCAAATTTGCGTCTCAACCTGATTTCTGGCATGACCTTGGACAGAGAAAGCTATGAGAATCACTTTGGCAGTGGAAAATGGAATCTTACCAAGGGGTCTATGGTGATTGCAAGAGGTGTTGCTTGTTGTTCGTTGTACAAGACTCATGTGAAGGTGTGTTCTAGTGAGTTGAATGCAGCTGAGGATGACTCTTCGCCAAACTTATGGCATAAGAGGCTTGGCCACATGAGTGAGAAAGGATTACAGTTATTAGCAAAAAGGTCACTCATTCCTTTTGCTAAAGGTACTGTTTTAATCCCTTGTGATTATTGTTTGTTTGGGAAACAAAAGAGTTTCTTTTAGTAGTTCATCTAAAAGAAAATTAGAGCTACAAGAGAGAGTATATTCTGATGTATGTGGACCCATTGAGGTTAAGTCTTTGGGTGGAAATAGGTACTTTGTTACCTTTATTGATGATGCTTTGCGGAAGGTGTGGGTATTTTTGTTGAGAAAAACAGACCAGGTATTCCAACATTTTTAGAGTTTTCATGTTATGGTTGAAAGGGAGACTGGAAAATCATTGAAGTGTCTTCGTAGTGACAACGGAGGGGAATACACTTCAAAAGAGTTTGCTGAATATTGTAGTGTGGCATTCGGCATGAGCAGACTGTTCCTAGTACCCCACAGCATAATGGTGTGGCTGAGAGAATTAACCTCACTATTATTGAGAGAGTACGATGTATGTTGAGAATGGCTAAACTGCCTAAGTCATTCTGGGGTGAAGCTGTTCGTACTGCTTGTTGCCTGATTAATAGAAAGCCATCAGCACCGTTGGATTTTCAGATTCCAAAAAAGATTTGGAGTGGTAAGGATTTGTCTTATTCTTATTTGAGGGTATTTGGGTGCAAGGCTTTTGCACATATCCCCAAGGAATAAAGATCAAAACTTGATGACAAATCTACTCCATGTGTGTTTGTTGGCTATGGAGATGCAGAGTTTGGATACCGATTATGGGATCCAGTGCAGAGAAAATTATTCAAGAGCAGAGATGTGGTGTTTCATGAGCACCAGAATTATGAGCATTTTGATAATGCTACACAACCCAATGATAATAAAGTTCCAGATCTCAGCAGAGTTGCTTCTCCAGTACAGAATACCACAGTTGGAGAAGAAGGTCAGAATGAAGATTTGCACGATGGTGATGGGTCAGATGCAGAGAGTGTCGATAAGGGGGAGCAACCTGATATTGAAGAACCTCAGCTAAGAAGATCCAATAGAGAACGTGTGCCATCAGTCAGATATCCTTCATCCGAATATCTTTTAGTTTCTGAGGAGGGGGAGCCAGAGGATTTTCAGGAAGTCAAGACTCATAAGGAGAAAAGCAATTGGCTGAAAGCTATGTAGGATGAAATGGATTCTTTGCACAAGAATCATACCTATGAGTTGACTACACTTCTGAATGGCAGGAAAGCATTGAAGAACAAATGGGTGTTTAAACTTAAGAAGGATGGTGAAAAATTAGTGAAGTACAAGGCTCGATTAGTCGTCAAGGGTTTTGCTCAAAAGCAAGGTATTGAATTCGATGAGATTTTTTTCTAGTTGTGAAAATGACTTCTATTCGAGTAGTGATGGGATTAGTAGCTAGAATGGATCTTGAGCTTGAGCAGTTGGATGTGAAGACTGCTTTTCTTCATGGTGATTTGAAGGAAGAAATCTACATGGAACGACCAGAGGGATTTGAAGTTAAAGGGAAAGAACACTTGGTTTGCAAGTTGAAGAAAAGTTTGTACGGCCTGAAACAAGCCCCAAGGCAACATGAAATTTGATTCATTTATGGTGGATCAAGGTTACAGTAGAACAGTTGCAGATCATTGTGTGTATGTTAAAAGGTTCTCGGATGGTAACTTAGTTATTTTGTTGCTATATGTAGATGATATGTTGATAGTTGGGCAGGATGCTGATATGATTCGCAGGCTCAAGGGTGAGTTGTTCAAGTCCTTTAATATGAAGGACTTAGGTTCAGCTTAACAGATTTTGGGTATGAAGATTGTTTGTGACAGGAAAGCCAAGAGGTTGTGGTTGTCACAAGAGAAGTATGTTGAGCGGGTGCTTGCAAGGTTCAACAGAAGTGATGCTAAACCAGTTAGCATACCACTGGCTAGTCATATTAAGTTGACAAAGTGCATGTGTCCTTCTACCAAGGAAGGGAGAGATGATATGGCAGCAGTTTCCTACTCCTCTGCTGTAGGGAGTCTTACGGATGCAATGGTTTGTACGCGGCCAGATATTGCTCATGTAGTTGGCGTTGTGAGCAGATATTTGCCAAATCCTGGCAGAGAACATTGGGAAGCATTTAAATGGATTCTTAGATACTTGAAAGCTACTTCCAGTTTGTGTTTGGGTTTTGGTAGTACGAATCCAGTCTTGGAGGATTTTACAGATGCAGACATGACAGGTTCTAAAGAGAAGAAGTCTACTTCGGGGTATTTGTTTACTTTTATAGGGGGAGCAGTATCATGGCAGTCCAAGTTGTAAAAGTGTGTTACTTTGTCTACAACTGAGTCAGAATACATTGCTGCTACTGAAGCAGGCAAGGAGATGTTGTGGTTAAAACGGTTTCTTCAAGAGTTAGGTTTAAAACAAGATGAGTATGTGCTTTATTGTGATAGTCAGAGTGCAATTGACTTGACCATGAATGCTACGTATCATAATCGGACCAAGCAAATTGATGTTCGTTATCACTGGCTTCGAGAAGTGATGGAAAAGGAATTGATGAAAGTGAATAAAGTTCATACCGACGAGAATCCCTCAAACATGTTGACAAAAGTTGTCACTCGTGACAAGCTGGAATTTTGCAAGGAATTGGTCGGGATGGACTCCAAGTGACGGGGTCACAGAGAATACCTATTTTAATGGGTTCGGAGGGGGAGATTGTTGGTCAAAACTTTCCTCGCCCATTAATGTCCCGCCCATTGATTTTCCTCCATCCAACAACCCTTGAAATTTTTGCCCACCTCATTTACTCATCTTCTCCTTTCTTTGACTATAAAAAGACAGCAATGCTGCAAAGGAAAATATACCAACAAAAACATATACTCTCATCCGAGAGTTTAAGAGAAAGGAGGGAGAGAGAAAAGCTTTTGTGAAGCTTTAGAAAAATAGAGAGAGATAGATAGTTCAAATAAAAGGGTCTTTTATTTGGGTTCCATCACATAGTTATTGTGGTAAAGTAATTTGAGTTTTTACTCAAATTAAGATATCTTTGTATTCTCTCAGTTTATTATAATGAATTATTCGGAGTTTGTCCCGTGGTTTTACCTTAGTTGTTTTAGAGAGTTTTCCATGTAAAATCTTGGTGTCTCGTGGTTGGCTATTTTTACTCATTATTTCTTGCATGATTATTATTTTGGTCGAACTGCAAGTTTAATTTGTTTGGCATGTACTAATATTTTATACGTCTAATTTATCAAAGACAACAGTATTTGGAAGGTGATTTTTTCCCAACAAGTTTTCCCTAAGGTAGTTTTCTGTGAGCAAAACTAGCATTTAGTCCATTGTAATTGACCATTTTTGTGCAACAAGTATCAATCGGATGGAACTTGCTTGAGGCAAAAAGGGTTTAGGATTTAAATCACCCCTTTTAATTAATTTCTTTCTAATTTTTATATATTGAACGTTACGATTGTAATGCATATACCTCCCCGATTCATGATTTTCAAAACTTTGAATTGAGGCTTTTGTTCAAATTGAGGAGTGCCACTATTTCGATTCCTTAAAAGTTAAAACAATCCTTATTAAAGAAAGCTGAGAGTTCTCCAGATAATGTAAATAGATAAAAAATATAAAATATATAAAAAAAAATACATGCCATATACCCACAACATATTCATCAAGATCTAAAAGCTCTATAACAATATTTATAACCAAAAATTAACACGCCTGCATTATCCGCAAAATGCAGAACAGATGCATAATTTTCACGGAGAAATACTCTTCATTATCTTCAGCTGCAACACATATACACATATATCTATATATATGTACAAGAAGCTACCTTGAATCAGTTATACCTTTCCCACTTACTAACTTATAACCAATAGTCTGCTTTCGGATATTATTAAACCCTCTGATTGAAGTCTGCGAAGCTAGGTTGCGGCTGCACTCTTCGAGTCTGGTTATTATTACTAGTTAAATGAGGCATGTGAAACTGCTGCTGCTGTTGCTGTTGGGGCTGCTGTGTCTGGTGGTTACCAAAGTGATGGAATGACTGTGGATGGGAAGAAAACTGAGGCGGTAAAGCTCTGTTGAAGCTGTTCCCATTGGCAGCTGGTACTTGTCCCGTTGCTATCTTAAGGCGTTGCACTTCTTCCCTCAGTGTTTCATTTAGAGCTGCATGCACAAAAAAGATGCATAGTAAATGCCTATTGCTGTAAATGATTTATTAAAATAGGTGTAAAACCTTGAATATTAAGAAATCATTGATGACAGTTGATATAGTCCATCTCTCTAGCCAACTATAGGGAACGAACCAAAAACGAACCACATATAGCGACGGAAAAAACCGTTGCTATAACCGGTTCGTTTTTGGTTTGCCTATGGTTCGCTGGAGAGAGCCGGATTATTTATATATATATATATATATATATATATATATATATAGGGAATTCATCTGTGGCCAACGTTTGTTAAAAGTACTGTGCAGCAAACGAGTTAATAATCGTTGATCTGGACAATGGAAGACTGTGATTAAAATTAAAAAAATTGCCGCTACAAGCTGTAGCGGCAGTCAATTAATTCCAAAATACGTGCTAATTTACCTTGCTGCCCCCCTTGCTTTTATTTCACCCCTGCCGCATGAGCTAGTAGCGGCAGGCTTCACCCTTTTCTTACAACATACACCATTAGTTGCATTACAATTATTATTCTAATATTATTATTATTATTTGTATTAGTATTATTATTAACAGGTCTAATAATAAAATAAAAATATTAATATCAAACATAATGGTGAAAAAATATTTATATTAAACATAATAATAAAAACATAATATTAAACATATTAATATTACAATTATTGTTGTAAACATACTAATATTACATAATATTAAACATATTAATATTATAATTATTATTGTAAAAATATTAAACATATTAATATTTTTATAATTATTAAACCATAATATTAATATTTTTATTAATATTAAACATATTAATATTTTTAATATTATGTAAAATTAATATGTTTAATATTATGGTTTAATAATAATAAAAATATTAATATGTTTAATATTTTTACAATAATAATTGTAATATTAATATGTTTAATATTATGTAATATTAGTATGTTTACAATAATAATTGTAATATTAATATGTTTAATATTATGTTTTTATTATTATGTTTAATATTAATATTTTTTTCACCATTATGTTTGATATTAATATTTTTATTTTTATTATTAGACATGTTAATAATAATAATAACAATACTAATACTAATAATAATAATATTAGAATAATAATTGTAATGCAACTAATGGTGTACGTTGTAAGAAAAGGGTGAAGCCTGCCGCTACTAGCTCATGCGGCAGGGGTGAAATAAAAGCAAGGGGGGCAGCAAGGTAAATTAGCACGCATTTTGGAATTAATTGACTGCCGCTACAGCTTGTAGCGGCAGGGTTTTTTTTAATTTTAATCACAGCCTTCCATTGTCCAGATCAACGATCATTAACTCGTTTGCTGCACAGTACGTTTAGCAAACGTTGGCCACGGATGAATTCTAATATATATATATATATATATATAGGGTCTCCATCCACAGCAATCGGTTGTTGGGGAGCAACCCATTTTGGCCAGCCGCTACAAGCTCTACCGGCCTTAGACAATTTTTTTTTATAAGCCGGTAGAGCTTGTAGCGGCTGGCCAAAATGGGTTGCTCCCCAACAACCAGTTGCTGTGGATGGAGACCCATATGTATATATATATATATATATATATATATATATATATATATATATATATATATATATATATACGGTAAGGATCAAGAGCATTCTCCTTAAATAGCATTCCTCCTTAAATAACATTCTTTTATTAAAACTACGTCGTTTTGGAGGGACACGGTGACATTTTTGTAAATACACGGTGCCACCGCGTCCCTCCAAAACGACGTAGTTTTAATAAAAGAATGTTATTTGAGGAATGCTATTTAAGAAAAATGCTCTTGATCCTGACCCTATATATATATATAAGTGAAGAGTTTGCAATTTGCAAGTAGTCGTCTTCTTCCAATTAACTAAAAATTGAGGGGGTAATGCCCAATGGGAAGCAATATGATTATATGAATTACTTCATTCCACCTTCCCGTAAAGGGGAAATAGGAAAGAAAAAAAAGGAAACCACTCCACATTTGTGGCTCCTTAATGAAATTTATGAACATACCATCTCTAAGATGTGATTGTTGTTCCATAGCTTGTAACCGCAGTTTAAGTTCCTTGTTCTCAATAGTCAACCCAGTCGTGTCTCTCTGCATCACACAAACTTCACAAACATGAGCTTTATTTCTCATTCTTTTCAATTCTCTTCCAGTTCATTATGTCATAGAAGCATTTTAGGTTGATAATCCACAATAATATTGAACATTAAAAAACTAAGCAAGACTAGGTAAATGTTATCGATAACTTCACAGATACTAAACTAAAATATATACGAAACACAAAGCCGCTAAAAGAAACTGAAGTTAGAGAATATTCTGAAACCCCCACATCAAAGCGAAGTAGTGCTGCTGATGAGGCAGAACTTTGAAAAAAATCTAAAACCTACCAACTTGTTTAACAATGCCCGTCTTTATGTAGTAAATACATAAAGACGCAGTTTCAAAATGACAAATGCATCCGAGAAGGATCGACCTATTTCTAGAACACGTGAGTGGCAGGAAAAATATCATCCTTTGGACTGACTAATGTCAAAAAAGAACAATTATACGTACAGACTATAGCATAGGACAAGATTGTGCTTCATGAAAATATCAACACTAGTCCTGCATTCCACTACATAATGAGTGGAACACAATATATCTTTTAAAAGATTTCTGTTCTTTTAACATGTCTTCTAACACCAAGTGATAAGATTTTCAAATGAAATGACCAGCCCATACTAGCTCTAATAAGGAAAAAAACGTCATGAGTTTTCTCATTGTTGCAAGTTGCAACCCTTGCTCATTTGCCCTTATTTTGCATTTTCTACAGGCAACAATAAGATAATTCACATCCTATTGTCAAAACTAATGATGATGCAAATCCAGGTCAACAAGGATTCAAACACTTTCACCACAAAACTGTCTTACATTGCATATCACAAAGACAAATCTGATGAACTTTAGAAAATCTTAAACTTGTGAGTGATTTGGATAAGAATTCAAATTTTTTTTTAATATTAACAAAATACTACTTCAAAATTATATTCCATGAATCATATCCTGTTGGCCCCTGTTGGCCCAGGTGCAAGTTATAATGCATCACAAACGTTGTTTTTCACTGCATTTATACCATAACTTCCCAACTAAGACAGGATACATTACAATCAAACATATGACAGGCCACATCGCAAGGTTCTTAATTCTGACTGAAGTTAAAAGTTACATGACTACAAATAGAACTATTTTAAGGCATTTAGTCCACAAAAATACTTTTTACACCTTCAAGAAAAAGATAGTTGTACTTCTAATGGAAGCACAGATGTTGAATATGAAAATCGAAAGGGATGTACTAACTGTATTTTGGATGCATTGCAATCCATGTTCCCCGTTTTCTTTTATGCATATGATTTAGTTTTTTTTTTCAAATTTATCTTCTATCAATAATTTGTGGAACCCAGAATTGGTGTGGAATTTCCCATAAGCTGTGATAAACACTTCATTTTAAAACAGGATTTCACTCATCTTCCTTTTAAATAGCTAAATCTTATTTTTAAATAAGGGAAATAGGCCAATACACAAACCAACTTTTTTCGAAAAGGAAAAAGCTTTTACAACATGCATATTAAAGGTAGACTATAAAAGAAGTATGGTATCGTCAATCAACATGCTTAAGTAAAGAGACTAAACAGCACTAAATGAGCTAACAATATACAAAGACTCAAGTCCATCAGTTCAAAAAGAACAATTGATAGCCAGTAAAAAGAATACATCAAACCACTACTAGCCAAAAAACCTGTACTTGTTCAATCTATTTTGTCAAGAGAGCTTAAAGTGCAGCTAAACAATAGGGGCGGACACAAGTTAGGGGCAGGAGGGCCAATTGACCCCACTGGATTTCCAAGGGGTCAAAAAAAATTTATGGGTTGTTCAATGAAAATATGAAATTTTTAAGTCTAAAAAATTATTGGATGTCTCAGTAGTTTGCACCTGCACAAATTTTCCTATCTAAAACTTCCACCCTCCACACTTTCTCTTCTACTTTCAGCCACAACGAACAACATTGACCCCCACACTCCAAATGGCACTAACAAGACAGCAACTTCGCCACAACAATTTGAAGCCTCGAAAAATGTTATTGTAAATAATATGAGCATTATTTAGTTTTTTGATTTATTTTATTATATTTTTATGTGAGAATTTTTTTCAAGTTTGACTCCACTAAACAAAGGGGCTGGATCCGCCCTGCAAACACTCATTATTTAAATCCTGTGCCATCATATTACATTGACATGAATGAGGAAAATAAATAGACATGTAATGTAATCATTTTTAGATATAAAAAAATAAAAAATAAAATAAAAAATACACGCACATAAATAAGCAGGTGCAATCATCAAGGACCTCAACATTTACCATCAATTTGAAGAAATTTCCATGTTATGTAAAGGAAGAACTCAACTTCTACCAATTCACATCTCTTCCAAAGGCTAGAAAAGTAACATGAAGTCATTACCTGCAGCATTGTGACCTGTGCAGAGAGGGTGGTTGCTTCTGTCTGAAGAGTCTGCACTTTCCTCTCCAACTCATTTGTATAATGTATTTTTCGTTCCTTTGAACGCGCTGCAGATTGTCTATTTGCAAGAATCCTGTAATAACAAATAGACGAAGTCTTTTACAGAACTTTCTCAATTACTTCTAAAGAGCACAACTAAAACACCAACTTGTTCACATTCAAGCCACTAATTATCAAAAGTCTAAAGTTAGCAACTTCAAGGTATATGAAATCATAAATATAGAATGGGTAATACATATAAAAAAATAAAACAGTAGAAAGAGACACCATGAGACTTAATTCATTGTTCTAATATTTTCCTTTTCAGCTTTATCCGTAGCCAAAATAAAGACTCATAACCCCAACCCAAAAGTTAATTAATTATTAAAAAGAAAAAAGAAATAAATTGTTCTAGTTGCTACCAAAATACCCCATGAATCCAGGAACCTTCTTTAAATCTCACACTCACACACACTCCCAAACAAACATAGATAAGAGAGGATCAAGAGACATTAATTATAAACTTCCATCAAATCAATCTTTACAAAACCCAGTAAAAAAATCATATCTTCATAACACATAAATGATTGAAAATGATTTATTCCTGAAAATCCCCTGTAAAAAAAATATGAATAAAATGGTCAACTAATTAGACTTAAACCTACAGAAAAGATCATACCGTTTAGCTCTTTTGGGATCAATCAAGGAGAGCTCAGCCAATTTATCAGGTCCAAGCGCTTTCTTCGCATTATCCATCATCATAGCCATCTCCGAGTCAAACGACGTCACGCTAGACCCATCCATCGAATTACTATGCCTGTGATGATACCTCCGTTGATCCGTAGCCGCCGCCTTCCCGCCAAATCTCTCGACATCTCCGCCGCCGGCGTCGGAGATGACCAATCCGTCGAAGAAGTCGGCGTCGACGGAGAGGCTCCTGAAATGGGAAGTGGGTCCCATCGGCTTGGACCAATTGGGCTTATGCGCGCCGTTGTACGAGTCCGACTCTACGGCCATGGGGGCATCGGAGGAGAGAGAAGGGAGGTCGATGCTGGAGATGTCCAAGTCCGCAACGGCATCGTCCAGGAGGATATCTTCCGGAAAACGAAAGAAGGTCTCGGACTGGGCCCGGCGGTGGTGGGCACCACGGTTGGGGGTTTCCGGCATCTGATCTATGTCTGTACGGTAGGAGTATTGGGCCGTGATGGGCTTTCCGGCGAACTTTGGGTCCATCATCAATTCAAATGTCAATACTTTATGGTCTTTTTCCTTTCTCTTTCTGTTTCTCCCCTGTTTCGTGTAGTGGTAGGGTGGTGCTGCTGTTGTGTGCTGCTAATTATTTGAGAGAGGGGTGTGTGTTAGATATAGAAAGATAAGAGGAGAGATAGTTGAGCAGAGTGTTTTAAAGGGTTTTGTTGGGAAAGCTCCAACCAAAACCCTGTCTCATAAATTAAATAATAAATGATCTCAAATAAATAATATAATTTCGTTAAATAAATAATAATTGTAGAAAATAATAGTATGAGGAAAGTAATAAAACACAATATACTAAATTTTAAATGAAAAATCCTCAAAAATTAAATTATAAAAATTACGGGTCAAGCTCCAAATAATTTTAGTGTAATTAATTGTAAATATAAATAATTTTTTCAAGTTTTATAACTAAAAACTTGAAATATAAAAACATTGAGAGAATACAATAATATTTTAATTTGAGTGAAAATTGCAAATTGTGAGAATCTTTTAATTAATTAAAGTCTTTAAACAATTAATTAATCTGAATAGATGATGAAAACCCACGAAAAAAATTTCACAAAAACTCTAAACTTTTCTTCTAAGGAAACGTACTATTGTTTCATTCTGCACTTTTTTTCATTGTAATCACGCGACATATAACTATAGCGACAGTAGAATCGTTGATATAGTCCAAAATAATCATTATTATAGTCGATTGTATGCTACACAGTTAATCCGTATTCTACGGTACATCCAACTCTCCTCCCATCAATCTGTATCTTACGGTACATTTAACTCCGGTCGACTAACATCTTTAATTGAAGAAAATACCCAATTAGAACAAGAATAATCATGAATGTGTTCCATGCATGAATTTAGTTTACCTAGTATATATCTCTACTCTACAGGGGTTAGGCTTCTATCCCGTTCCTGGATGCGTCTTCTCACTAGTGCCAATCTTGAGCGCGTTTCTTTTATTTTAAGAAAATATCAACAGCACCTCCCCATGGTCTCCAAGTACACAAAATAGACCAGTACAACTTAGTCTAAGTATGCACTCGGAGAACATGTAAAGACACTAACTGAAAAATTCTCAAAAGTTTATAAAAACATATCATGTGAATTGGCACCGATCTAAGTGAAAGACATAATATCTAGTAACAATCCCAAACTAGTGACTATTCGACATTCACTTTTAATGAGTGAATGTCAAACGGATTTCTAAACCCCAACATATATATACTACATGCACATTTATATATTGAGTTTATTGAATATTGTGACAAACTAAGCAAATGCTACTTAGTTTACTTAAACTCCTACGTGATCTTCATGATGTGTCAAGCATATATATTCAATTTGATTTAGCTGTGAAAAACTAAGCAAATACTAATTAGTTTACTTATAAAGCTACTAAATATACTACATGTGACAAACATATTTAGTTTAAATTTTCCTTAAATTTATTTTATTTTATTTTTATTTTGTATTATATAATAATATATTATTATATTAAATATAAATTATTTTATTTTTATAATTAAGTTAATTAATTTCATTTTAATTATTTACATTATATTATTATATTATATTTTATTAACTTTATAAAATTATATTTTGTTGTAAGACCCCAACTTTTTTAATAAAGATTAAATTTTCTCGAAATATATTTTTGAATATTATGGTGTGGATTTGATATAATGTTATAGTTGTGGGTAATATTTACAAATTTTGCAAAGTACGCAAGTTGTTATATAATATTCGATTGGTCGGGGAATATTTATTTTAACAGGAAATATTCGTACAACGGCACAATCATTGGTTGACCCCCACAACAGAATTATTGTCGGATTGAGAAAACGACAAAAATACATTATGAAAATAACGGCGGAAGTTTTATCGTTAACTGTTGAAACATCCGGTGTTAAAAGTACAGTAATATGCGTGGTTGCATAGTAGCGCACGGTATTGATTATTGATGCTTACGTGAGAAGTCACTCAGTTATACTCAATTATTACTACAGTAATTGCTGTATCATATCTCTCATATTATTGATTCAATTATTGTCACAGTATCATTTGCATAATATTTTATATTATTAAATCAATAATTGAGACGACAAAGTTATTCATATTATTATTTGCAATATTGACAATGTCTAGAAGTTCTGTCAAGGAGAGGTTTGGTCACCTAATTGCGCGCCAATAAGGAGAAATTTTTATCGGAAAGCCCCCTCTTTCCTGGGAACGACATAATTGTTAAATATTGTGAGTTATAATATTAATGATGAATAAGTTGTGTTGATTAAAAATGAATTTTGATAGTTCCATTGTGTTGGGATTATTAGTGTTAGTGGAAATCGACATCTATTCCGATGATAATTGATGTCTAGGGGTTATATTGATAAATCGCGTAATTTATCGGATAAATGAGCACTTAATTGCTACTAATTCACATGCTTATATAACTATTTGTTCACATGTGTGTACTATTGAATCACATTATTTACTATTAGGGGAGTTGGTACAAGATTGATAATACTTACATGACTAAGTTAAAAATGGAGGTATAGATGGAGGTACTATACTGTAATTCATATTTTTTACATGATTATACTATTGATTCACATAATTAAACTATTGATTCATATTATTTACTATTAGGGGAGGTGGTGCAAGTTTGATAATACTTGCAGGACTAAATTAAAAATAAAAGAAAAGTTGGAGGTATTGTACTGTAATTTTTCGAGCCCCAAAACGTGCAATTATCGAAACTATATTTTTCTATAAATAGAAGTTCATTCTTCTTTCATTTCTCACCAATTCACAAAAGCTTTAGAGCGATTATTATAGAGAGAAATTATAGAGAGAAAGAAGAAGAGAAGTCTACTACCTCACTATTCCAGTATCCAGCTTTTCCAAGGTAGGGAGCATTATTTCTTTTTTATCCATGAAGAGAACTTCTGTTATTCCATTCTTTATTATTCTATTGGAATAACCTGTATACGCGGGCTACCCTATACTTGGTGAAATTCTTCTGTTATTCCATTCTTTATCATTCTGTTGGAACATCATGTATGTGCGTTTACGCCAGACCTGGTTCCATTATTTATCATTCTGTTGAAATATTTTGTCTGTGCGTTCTACGCCGGACCTGGTTCCGTCTTTATTATTCTGTTGGAATATCCTGTCTGTACATTTTACGCCGGACCTGATTCCGTTTTTATTATTCTGTTGGAATATCCTATCTGTGCGTTTTACGTCAGACCTGATTTCGTCTTTATTATTCTGTTAGAATATCCTGTCTGTGCGTTTTACGCCGGACCTGATTCCGTTATTTATTATTCTGTTGGAATAACCTGCATGTGCGGTCTATCACATGTCTGGTGATTTCTTTTGTTATTCCATTACTTGTTATACTCAGTTGGTTAAAGTTTTGACTTCTATACTCCATGAAATTAATGGAATATCCTTGATATTTGCACTTCATCTAGTATCTTTTCATTGAAATATTCTTCTGAGCATTCTTGAATTTTACTCCACAAAGCATGATCATGTTGATAATTTGGACGTTATTGATTCCTGGATAAAATAATTATTGAACGTGTTTTATTGAATTCTTATATCATTGTCATCATCCTCATGTTTATATTTTGTTGAAAGTCATCTGTGGCCTGTAGTGCATAGATGGACTTGATATGATTATGACCAGAGATTATTCGGTGTAATCATAACCGTAATATTACAAATGATGTGGTAAAAGTCCTCATTAGCCCGTAGTGCATTGATGGACAGTTGTTGGCATGATTATGACCATTAATGAATACACAATTATTCTTGGCCCGTAGTGCATGGATAATTATGGTCGTGATACTAAAGAATATCCTTGGCCGTATTACAAGGGTGATTCTGTGATGTGGATTATTTATTAAGCTGAGTCCCAGCGATAAAAGTGTTGAAAAACCTTTTAAATCATAAAAGATAGTAGATTTTATTCTCTACTTGACTCTTTTAATGGATTGCTTTTTTCGCTGCAGTTAAACTTGATGGTTGTTATATTATATCAGTTTAACACTGTTGAAGGCTAACGATAATATATTTTGCATTATCTTAGTCATAATATTTCCTACTGGGCTAGTTGAGCTCACCCTTTTACTTTCATTGTTCTCTTCAGGAAATGAGAACGTTGTGACGACCCCAAAACAGGTATACAACACCCATTCTGAGTCGCCAAATACATGGTACACAAAGCAAACTACAACTTCAAACGTCGTGTGAAATACGACAATACATACTGTGAGTTTAAATACAAATATTGTCTTCTAGACAATATCCACACGCAAATAAGTCCTCATTACAATTATTCAAACACTATTTTATAGAAATAGTGAGGACTGCTAAAACATCTTCCTAGAACCATCACTCCATACCCCGACTTGATCCTGCTATGTTCTCACCTCCTGAGAAGAAAATGGAACAAAAAGGAAAGGGTGAGCTCAACTAGCCCAGTAAAGAATATTATGACATATACAAAAAAATTATCGTTAGTCCTCAACATGGAATAATCTGATAAAATATACAACAAGTTTTAGATCAATAAATGTAGCGGAACAGCAATCCATTAGAAGAGTCACGTAGAGAAAGAATTCTACTGTCTTCTAAGGTTTAAAAGTCCATCATCAATATTTTATCCATGTAACAACAATCAATATACATCTTTAATCATCTTTGCACTACAGGCCAAAGATATTCATTTGTATCACCAGTTGGTCATATTCATCTCAACACCTGTTCATCTTTGCACTACGTGCCAAATATATTCATTAGTTAATCATTCATCTTTGCACTACAGGCCAAAGATATTCATTTATAGCACCATTTAGGACTGAGGATGATGAAAAATCAAAACATGGATTAAACTTTTAGGAATAAGGGTCACAACAAATAATTTGGAAGAATTTTTTTTTTTTGTGAACAGTACCCGTGAACAGTACCCATGAACAGTATCGTGAACAGTACCCGTGAACAATACCCATGAACAGTACCAGTGAACAGTACCAGTAATGACAAGTTCTAAATTTGATAAAAATTTCAGACCAATATTCCTATGAAATGATATTAGATGAAACAAAATTTCTAATCATTTCAGGAATTATAGAGGCAATACTTACCATAGTAAGTTCAAATTTAGGAATACGAGATGAAATAATATCGTTTACATAATATGGAGTATGAAAGAAAATAATATTTTTCTCCCGAGTATTGCAATAAAATAATATCCTTTACCTTAGTAGAAGCTTGGATTTGACTGAAATATCGGATATTATTTTGAGAAAATCTTGCAGAGAAACTACGCTCAAAGTATTCTTATACTCAAGAAAATACTCACAATACTATAGGAAAATTTTTCTGATTATCAAGGTGTGGTTGAGGAAGGAGGGGTTACCCCCTATTTATAGTAAAACCACGGAGGAAAAACAAACTGATGCGCCTAACTCATCAGCCTAACTTCTGCCTAATTTCATTATTTTCATTAGGTGAGGGCCCATCAATATGAAAAAATTTGTTGCAGACGAAAGTATTCTGCTCATCAATTTAGAAAACCACATTCTGCCAAAATATAAAAAATTGAATAACACACTTTTGACAAATGAAAGCCACCTAATTGGTCATACTTTGCCAACTTGAATAAATGAATGCACGCCTCTAAAATTCTTGCCAAATGAGGGGCCACCTAATAATAATCTGACAATTTAATGCCTTACCATTTCAAAGGTTAAGGCCCACCCATTTTTTATCAAACTTTGCAGCAACAAAAATCTCCCACCCACCCCTTTAATCACATGCATAAATATATATATATATATATAACAATAATATTATTATTTAACCAATTATAAAATATTATAATAATATTTTGAATGAATATTCTATTGGAGAAATAATTGTAATTCCACAAAAATTATGTCAAACTTTCAACAATTATTTCATGCTAAAAATCTTTCATTTATATCCACATAAAATAAATAAATCCATCACTTGTAATCACATAAAATAAATAAATCCATCATTTATATCCATATCAAATAAATATTAAGCCTTATCATATAAATCAATAATTAATTATTCACAAATAATATTACAGAATCACAATTATGACAACCAGGCCGTTTCTAGGAAATAGGGGGCTTTCCAATAAGGATTTCTCCTTACTGGCGCGCAATTAGATGACCTAACCTCTCCTTGACAGAACTTTCTAAACATTGCAAATAATGTTATCTAATAATATTATTCAAATAATATGAATTATTGATCTGATAATGGGAAATACTGTGCCGTGACAATTAATGAACAATAATAATATAAAATATCAACGCAGCAATTATTGAATCAATAAAATAAAATATTGAACAGTAACTTCTGTAGCAATTATTGAGTAGTGCTTTCTTACATAAGAATCAATAATTCAACAATACTGTGCAATACCGTGTACTACTGTACAACCACGCGTATTACTGTATTTTAACCACCAAGTAATCCAACAGTGTTAACGGTAAAAATTATGTCGTTATTTATAAAAATCCAAATTTGTCATTTTCTTCATCCGATCGTTATTCCGTTATGGGGCCCACAATTGACTGCGCCGTTGTACGAATATTCCCGACAAAAAGAATATTCCACGATCAAACGAATATTCTCCGACAACAATGATTATTTTATAACCACTTGCTTATTTTATAAAATTTGCACATTTCACTCATAACCGAAATATTATATCAATTAACACCTTTTTACTTCAAAATAATGAATATAAGAAATTTAATTTTATTTATAAAAAGTTGGTGTCTTACAGCCTCCCCTCCTTATGAAATTTCGTCCTCGAAATTGACGTACGTACCTGGTATTTCGAAAAGGTGAGGGTACCTCGCTTTCATTTCCGTTTCCAACTCCCAAGTCATTTCTTCAATAGCATGGTTTCTCCATAAAACCTTAACTTGTGGTATAACCTTCGTGCGCAGGACATGCTCTTTCATATCCAAGATCTTAACAGGTACCTCCTCGTACGTTAGATCTTCGACTATCTCGTCTGGTTCTAACTCAATAATGTGGTTCGGGTCTTTAACATATTTACGAAGCATAGATATGTGAAAAACATTATGAACACGAGACATGTTTGGAGGTAATGCGAGTCTATAGGCCACATTTCCTATTCGGTCAAGAATCTCAAATGGACTAACAAATCTTGGATTGAGCTTTCCTCTTTCCCCAAATCTTGTAACTCCTTTCCATGGAGCAATACGTAACAATACACGATCTCCAATATTAAACTCCACGTCCTTTCTTTGAAGATCAACATAACTCTTTTGTCGATCTTGTGAAGTTTGAATACGTTGTCGAATCATTTGGATCTTCTCTGTAGTCATGCGTACTAATTCTGGTCCCAACAATGTTGCTTCTCCCACCTCGTCCCAGCATACTGGAGAACGATATTTTCATCCATACAACGTCTCAAATGGAGCCATGCCTATACTTGCTTGATAACTGTTGTTGTGGGAGAATTCCACCAGTGGTAGGTACTTATCCCAACTTCCTTTGAAATCTAGGACACAGAGTCTTAATAGATCTTCAAGAGTTTGAATAGTCCTCTCTGATTGTCCGTCCGTTTGAGGATGGTATGCTGAACTGAATCGTAAATCCGTGCCCATAGCTTTCTGCAAGCTAACCCAAAATCTTGAAGTGAATCTTGGGTCACGATCCGAAACTATGGATACTGGCATGCCATGCAATCGTACAATCTCATTCACGTACATACGAGCAAGACGTTCAAGGGAATAAGTTTCTTGTATAGGTAAGAAATGAGCAGACTTGGTTAATTTATCAATAATAACCCAAATCGCATCTATGCCTTGAGAAACTTTGGGAAGACCTGTAACGAAATCCATTGTAATGTGTTCCCACTTCCATTCTGAAATCTCAAGTGGTTGCAATGGACCCTTTGGCACTTGATGCTCCGCCTTTACTCGTTGACAAGTTAAACACATCGAGATAAACTCCGCGATCTCTCTCTTCATATTATTCCACCAAAATGTATGTCGAATATCATGATACATTTTGGTACTCCCAGGATGGATTGCAAACGGGGTGTTGTGTGCCTCCATCATGATTCTATGCTTCAAGTCAGAATCGTTAGGAACGCAAAGTCTAGAATTGACTCAAAGTATTCCTTCCTCATCGATTCTTGCTTCTGGAATAACACCTTCTTGCACTTTCTTCTTCATTTGTATCAGCCCCAGGTCCGTAGCTTGAGCAGCTTTAACTTTATCAATTAAAGTCGGTTCTACTCGTATATTCGCCATCATCATGTAGGACCCTGGAGTCTTTAATTCTACCTCCATCCTTTGTAAGTCATACAAAATGGACCTTTGTATTGACAATATTGCACTCGTACTCGCATATGATCTTCTACTCAATGCGTCAGCTACTACGTTCGCTTTTCCAGGATGATATTGAATAGTGTGATCGTAATCTTTCAACAGCTCCAGCCAACGTCGTTGCCGCATGTTGAGTTCTTTTTGGGTGAAGAAATATTTGAGGCTTTATGATCCGTATAAATCTCCACTTTTTCTCCATACAGGTAGTGTCTCCAGATTTTCAACGCAAAAACGACTGCTGCCAACTCCAGATCATGAGTAGGATAATTCATCTCATATTCTTTGACTTGTCGTGAGGCATAGGCTATGACTTTCCCATGTTGCATGAGAACACATCCTAACCCCTTGCCAGAAGCATCGCTGTAGATAACAAATCCATCCGAACCAGATGGTATTGTCAGAACAGGTGCAGAAATGAGTCTCCTCTTGAGCTCTTGGAAGCTCTTCTCGCATTCCTCGCTCCATACGAATTTTGCATCTTTCCGAGTCAGCTGAGTTAATGGAGTAGCGATTCGAGAAAATCCTTCCACGAATCTCCGATAATAACCAGCTAAGCCTAGAAAGCTGCGTACTTCGGTCACCGACTTCGGTTGCTCCCAACTGTGTATTGCTTCAATCTTTACCGGGTCAACAGATACTCCTTGTTTTGACACCACGTGCCCAAGGAATGCTACTTCCTCAAGCCAGAACTCATATTTCTTCAGCTAGGCATAAAGCTTGTGTTCACGAAGTCTTTGTAGTACTAGCTTCAAATGGTGCTCATGATCTTCACGGCTTTTGGAATAGATGAGGATGTCATTAATAAAGACAACAACGAATTGATCCAAATATTCCTTGAATACTCGGTTCATCATATCCATGAAGGCAGCAGGGGCATTAGTCAATCCGAAAGACATCACTAAGAATTCATAATGCCCGTACCGAGTTCTGAAAGCAGTCTTTGGAATATCCTCAGTTTTTATCTTCAGCTGATGATATCTAGAACGAAGATCGATCTTTGAAAAGAATTGTGCTCCTTGCAACTGGTCAAAAAGGTCATTAATACGAGGTAGCGGATACCTATTCTTGATGGTGACATGGTTCAATTCTCGGTAGTCAATACAAAGTCGCATACTCCCGTCTTTCTTCTTTTCGAATAAAACAGGAGCACCACAAGGAGACGTACTAGGACGAATGAAACCGATGTCTAATAATTCCTGTAGTTGGACTTTTAACTCCTGAAGTTCAATAGGAGCCATTCGATATGGGGTTTTAGAATTGGGCTTTGTACCCGGTTCAAGGTCAATAAAGAATTCAACATCACGTTCTAGGGGTAGACCGGGAAGTTCTTCAGGAAATACATCAGGAAATTCTCTAACCATAGAAATATTATTCAAATCTGACTTGTCTTTATTCAAATCCATAACATGGGCTAAGAAAGCTTGACATCCATTTTTCAATAAACGAATAGCTTTGTGGCTTGATATGACAGTGATTGATTTTAGTGGTTTTGTGGTTTGAATTCGTATAACAGGTTGGTTAGGAATATGAAAACTAACAACCTTACGAAAATAATCAATTTTGGCATGATGAGTGGTTAACCAATCAATTCCTAAAATCACATCAAAAGCAAGTATCTTTAAAGAGATAAGATCAATAGGTAATGTAATAGTGCTAACTTGGATCATGCAAGATTTATAAACTGTAGATGTAACGAAGGTTTCACCCAACGGAGTTTCAACAGATAAATCAAAATCTAATTTCTCCGGAGTCAAGTTTAAACGTTGAGCACAAGCAGGAGAGATAAAAAAATGGGTAGAACCGGTATCTAGTAAGCTATAAACTTCGTAAGAATTCAAGATTAGCTTACCCGTGATCACCTCGTTTGGGTTCCTCACGTTTTGGCCAGTCACAACAAACGCTCTTCCAGGAACCGCTGATTTCGACTTATCCGGGCCAGCCCTTGGAATCACCACTCCCGCTGAACTTGGTTTCGCTATAGTACAATCTCGAGCGATGTGGCCTTCCTTTCCACAGTTGTAACATACCTTGGATTGTTGTGGACAGTTTGGGTTGATATGTCCCTCCTCCTCGCATTTGTAACATCTAACTGGCGGTCGTTCTCCTCCCCTAGCATTTGTTGTTGGTGTTGGTGCTGCTGTTGATATCTTCCCGTCATTGTTGAATCTTCTCTTTCTGAAATTTCAACTTGAGTCACCTCTCCTATTATCATGTCCACGATTACCACCTGAGTTGTTACCGCCTTTGTCCGTATTCTTTCCTCCTCGCTGGTTATCATCGTTCTGATGACTACCCGTGTTGTGGTCCCTCGGTTGAGTATACTCACTATCTCGCTCTAATAACTGAGCTCTGTTGACAACATCTGAATACAGAAAAAATTTATGAGAGATAAGGTATTGACGAATCTCTGGTTTTAGACCCCTCAGAAATATACGGGTCATTCATTCCTCATTCTCTACCAAATGAGGTGCAAACCTGGATAACTCTGCGAACCTTGCCTCGTACTGAGACACCGTCATGTTGTTCTGTTCGAGTCTAATAAACTCTACCTCCTTCATATGACAAATACTTTCTGGAAAGTACTTGTCATTGAACAGTTTCTGAAATCTTTCCCAAGACATGTTGAGTGCATCTGGCTGGGTACGCTTCACAGATTCCCACCAGTAATCTTCTTCACCACGAAACATAAAGGTGGCGAATGGAACCTTCTGTTCCTCCGTGCATCCCAAGACATCAAATATTTTGGTAATTTGCTTGACCCACGTTTCTGCCTTGATCGGATCCGGCTTTCCATGGAAATCTGGTGGCCCCAACTCCTTGAACTGCTTGGCTGTGACAGACCGTGCGTTGCCATCATTTCCACCCGTATTTTGTACACGAGTCTCCCTCGTCTGATTTTGCAGGAACTGTAAAAAGCTCCTAAACATTCCATCGTTCGTCGTTTGCTCGGTAGTGTTGTTTACTGGAGGAATATTGCCTTCCTGTTGCACGTTCTCCTGGTTTGTGACTAAAGGTTGTTCCACAGTCTCATAAACTCCATTGTTAACGTTCTCAGCAGCCATTCTTAAATACTGCCAAAAAACAAAGGTTAATTAAACAAATTAACATATCACATAATATCCTATATTATGACCGACCAACAAATAAGCTTAGGTAGGACACACTAGCGAAGGATTTACTCGTCTCTCCCCTCCTAGTTCTATTCCCCGATCTCCGCCAGAGATCATATCCCTAATCTCTGATACCAACTGTGACGCCCCCAAAACAGGTATACAACACCCATTCTGAGTCACCAAATACATGATACATAAAGCAAACTACAACTTCAAATGTCGTGTGAAATACGACAATACATACTGTGAGTTTAAATACAAATATTGTCTTCTAGACAATATCCACACACAAATAAGTCCTCATTACAATTATTCAAACACTATTTTATAGAAATAGTGATGACTGCTAAAACATCTTCCTAGAACCATCACTCCATACCCCGACTCGATCCTGCTATGTTCTCACCTCCTGAGAAAAAAATGGAACAAAAAGGAAAGGGTGAGCTCAACTAGCCCAATAAAGAATATTATGACTAAGATAATATACAAAAAAATTATCGTTAGTCTTCAACATGGAATAATCTGATAAAATATACAACAAGTTTCAGATCAATAAATGCAGCGGAACAGCAATCCATTAGAAGAGTCACGTAGAGAAAGAATTCTACTGTCTTCTAAGGTTTAAAAGTCCATCATCAATATTTTATCCATGTAACAACAATCAATATACATCTTTAATCATCTTTGCACTACAGGCCAAAGATATTCATTTGTATCACCAGTTGGTCATATTCATCTCAACACCTGTTCATCTTTGCACTACGTGCCAAATATATTCATTAGTTAATCATTCATCTTTGCACTACAGGCCAAAGATATTCATTTATATCACCATTTAAAACTGAGGATAATGAAAAATCAAAACATGGATTAAACTTTTAGGAATAAGGGTCACAACAAATAATTTGGAAGAAAAAAATATTTTTTTTGTGAACAGTACTCGTGAACAGTACCCATGAACAGTACCGTGAACAGTACCAGTAATGACAAGTTCCAAATTTGATAAAAAGTTCAGACCAATATTCCTATGAAATGATATTAGATGAAACAAAATTTCTAATCATTTCAGGAATTATAGAAGCAATACTTACCATAGTAAGTTCAAATTTAGGAATACGAGATGAAATAATATCGTTTACATAATATGGAGTATGAAAAAAAATAATATTTTTCTCCCGAGTATTGCAATAAAATAATATCCTTTACCTTAGTAGAAGCTTGGATTTGACTGAAATATCGGATATTATTCTGAGAAAATCTTGCAGAAAAACTACGCTCAAAATATTCTTATACTCAGGAAAATACTCACAATACTATAGAAAATTTTTTTTGATTATCAAGGTGTGGTTGAGGAAGGAGGAGTTACCTCCTATTTATAGTAAAACCACGGAGGAAAAACAAACTGATGCGCCTAACTCATCAGCCTAACTTCTGCCTAATTTCATTATTTTCATTAGGTGAGGGCCCATCAATATGAAAAAATTTGTTGCAGGCGAAAGTATTCTGCTCATCAATTTAGAAAACCACATTCTGCCAAAATATAAAGAATTGAATAACACACTTTTGACAAATAAAAGCCACCTAATTGGTCATACTTTGCCAACTTGAATAAATGAATGCACGCCTCTAGAATTCTTGCCAAATGAGGGGCCACCTAATAATAATCTGCCAATTTAATGCCTTACCATTTCAAAGGTTAAGGCCCACCCATTTTTTATCAAACTTTGCAGCAACAAAAATCTCCCACCCACCCCTTTAATCACATGCATATATATATATATATATATATATATATATATATATATATATATAACAATAATATTATTATTTAACCAATTATAAAATATTGTAATAATATTTTGAATGAATATTCTATTGGAGAAATAATTGTAATTCCACAAAAATTATGTCAAACTTTCAACAATTATTTCATGCTAAAATTCTTTCATTTATATCCACATAAAATAAATAAATCCATCACTTGTAATCACATAAAATAAATAAATCCATCATTTATATCCATATTAAATAAATATTTTTTTATCATATAAATCAATAATTAATTATTCACAAATAATATTACAGAATCGCAATTATGACAACCAGGCCGTTCCCAGGAAAGATGGGGCTTTCCAATAAGGATTTCTCCTTACTGGCGCGCAATTAGATGACCTAACCTCTCCTTGACAGAACTTTCTAGACATTGCCAATAATGTTATCTAATAATATTATTCAAATAATATGAATTATTGATCTGATAATGGAAAATACTGTGCCGTGACAATTATTGAACAACAATAATATAAAATATCAACGCAGCAATTATTGAATCAATAAAATAAAATATTGAACAGTAACCACTGTAGCAATTATTGTGTAGTGCCTTCTTACGTAAGAATCAATAATTCAATAATATTGTGCAATACCGTGTGCTACTGTACAACCACGCGTATTACTGTATTTTAACCAACAAGTAATCCAACAATGTTAACAGTAAAAATTATGTCGTTATTTATAAAAACCCAAATTTGTCTTTTTCTTCATCCGACCGTTATTCCGTTATGGGGCCTACAATTGACTGCGCCGTTGTACGAATATTCCCGACAAAAAGAATATTCCACGACCAAACGAATATTCTCCGACAACAATGATTATTTTATAACCACTTGCTTATTTTGTAAAATTTGCAAATTTCACCCATAACCGAAGTATTACATCAATTAACACCTTTTAACTTCAAAATAATGAATATAGGAAATTCAATTTTATTTATAAAAAGTTGGGGTCTTACAAACGTACTAGGGACTAGTCGGGGAACGGGGTGACGGACCATATGATAGCATTAGTAGTCCTCACTATTCAGTAAAATAGTGGAAAAATAAATGTAATAATATTGAATTTAAGTTTGTATATTGTCTAGACGACAATATTTGTATTAAAACTCACATCTTATGTTTTGTCGTACTTTGCACAACAGTTGTATAATTAAGTTGTATTTGTATTATGTACCATGTATTTGGCGACTCAGAATAGGTGATGTATACCTGTTTTGGGGGTGTCACAGTTGGTATCAAAGCTTAGGGATATGATCCTTGGCTAAGATGTGTGACTAGAACTAGGAGGGGAGAGACGGGGAATTCCTTCGCTAGTATGACCTACCTAATTTTTTGGAATTTAATTGGTTGGTCAGAGTATAGAGATAATATGTTGCATTCAATTAACCCTTGTTTTGTGGCAGTATTTGAAAATGGCATCCGAGAATATTGAGAATAGCAATGGGGCACAAGAGACCGCTGAGTCTCCATAGATCAACAATCAGAATAATGTGCATCAGGAAGGCGACAATCCTTATACAAACAACAACACTGACCAAATGATGAACGATGGAATGTTCAGATGCTTTATGCAATTCATGCAACATCAAGCGAGAGCGGCTCCTGTTTAAAATACAGGTTGAAACACTGAAAACTCTCAAACGGTCACCGCTAAACAGTTCAAGGAGCTGGGACCACCCGAGTTTATAGGAGAGCCAAATCCACTTAAGGCGGAAGCGTGGATAAAGCAAATTACCAAGATATTTGATGTCTTGGGATGCTCCGAGGAGAAAAAGGTTCCCTTCGCCACCTTCATGTTGCGTGAAGAGGCAGATTACTGGTGGGAATCTGTAAAACATACCCAGCTTGACGCACTCAAGATGTCTTGGGAGAAGTTCCAAGAGCTATTCAACGACAAATACTTTCCCGAAAGTATTCGTCACATGAAAGAGGTGGAGTTTATCAAGTTGGAGCAAAATAATATGACCGTGTCGCAATACGAGGCTAAATTTGCGGAGTTATCTCGGTTTGCATCCCATTTGGTCGATAATGAGGAGCGAATGACACTAATATTTTTAATAGGTTTGAAACCGGAGATACGTCAATATCTTATTTCTCATAAACTATATTTGTACTTAGATGTTGTAAATATGACTCAGTTATTGGAGCGAGGTAACGAGTCAACGCAACCAAGAGAAAGCAGCTGGCCGCATGAAAATACCAGTGGTATCAGTCATCGAAGCGGTGACAACAAACGTGGAGGGAATCAACATGCCAGAAATGGTAACCACTTCGGTGGTAATCATGGCCAAGACAGTAAAAATGGATATTTCAAGAAAAGGAGATTCAATAATGATGGAAAGACGTCAGCACCAGGAACCGTGGTTAAGGAAGGAGAACGACCACCTATCATATGCTTCAAATGCGGAGGGGAGGGACATATCAATCCAAACTGCGCGATGCCATCCAAAGCGTGTAATAATTGTGGAAGAGAAGGTCACCTAGCCCAATTTTGTCGTTCACCGAAGACAAGTTCAGCTAGGATGGAGGCACCAAAGGTCGTCCCAGAAAAGTCAAAGCCGATGGTGCAAGTGAGAGAATTTGTTGTGACCTCTCAGAAAGCAAGGAACCCGAACGAGGTCATCACGGGTAAGCTTATCATAAACTCTAGCGAAGTCTATACCTTATTTGATACCGTTTCTACCCATTCTTTTATTTCTCTTACTTGCGCTCAACGATTAAATTTGACTCCGGAGAAATTAGACTTTGACTTATCTGTTAAAACTCCGTTGGGAGAAATCTTCATTACATCCACTTTTTATAAGTCTTGTTTGGTTCAAATTGGTACCCTTACATTACATGTCGATCTTATTTCATTGAAAATACTTGCATTTGACGTGATTCTAGGGATTGATTGGTTAACTGAAAATAAATTCATACATTTTTTGCTAATTAAATTTCTCAAAGATTAAAATTTACATAATTTGCATTTAGACATAATTTTTTGTAATTAAAAAGTGAAATCTTAATACCTATAAAGCAAATTAAAAAAAATTATAATTAATTTTTAAAAATATTAAAATATAAATAAAACAAAGTTGGGCATAACTTGCTATAGAAAGAATCTTTTTATTCATATAAAATAATTATGTTACTTAATTTTCTCAAATATTAAAATAAACAAAAGTCACGTTTAGGCATAATTGTTTACAATAAAATGAAAAAATTTGATATGCAAAAAAATGGAAAAAAATTAAAACAAAAAAATCTTTTTACAAGATAAAGATAATAATAAATATTATTACATTTTTTTCGCAATGTTACAAAATCAACACAACTATACATTAAAAAATATAACCAAAATCATAAATATCACAAATTTTGAAATATACTCGAGATAAATTTAACATGTGATACTTATAATATGTAGTCAAAAAATAGAATAATAATTTTCACTGCTAAAGACCAAAAACTAAATTATCAACCTACCCCGTTCACTCTAATTGCAACAATGCCTCTAATAATTTAATTTAAATTTTTTAATATTTGTACTATTTACCCAAAAGTATACGTGTTAATTAAATTAAATTAATTTTTTTATATAAATTACTAACAATTTAAATAAGATGTGCCAATTACAAACAAAACTATACTTAATGTGTATTTAATTAAAATATAATAATTTTTTCATTTATTATTGGAAATATGTATGTTATTTATGAATAATAATTTGATAACATATATACAAACGTAAATATGTAACTTTATTTATTTGGTCAACCCTGAAAACTTGTAAAAATATTAATTATTATTTAAAAAATTAAAAAGAAAATTAATATTATTATACTTATTTAGAGAGAGTGTCACTATATTTTAATTATTTAATATATCAGAAAAATATTCACATATGTAAGTGTGTGTGAAACATATACTAGTCATTAAAAAATTTGCCATTATCTCTCTCTAATTTTGGAATGAAATAAATATTAATAAACTAATTTTACTCAACTCTCTCCAGCTGCCAAATGTTAATAAACTATTAAATCTTCATGAATCCGCCATTTGTGGATGCAAACATCTCATTGTCTTCTTCCATTAAGTTAGAGTAACGTCTTCTTCCTGTTTGACTATGCGTATGTTGCTTTGGTATTTTGGTAAATTAAAATATTTAAGTGGGAAACAAAAAAGACAATACATTTTTTATTTTTGATTTCTAAACCAATCATCTATCTACCAACTGTGACACCCCCAAAACAGGTATACATCACCCATTCTGAGTTGTCAATACATGGTTTAGAAATAACTACAACTTTATTATTACAACATGAAAATTATGAGTTTAAATACAGATATTGCCATCTAGACAATATCCACATACAAATAAATCCCCATCATATTTATTGATACATTATTTTATAAAAATGGTGATGACTACTAAACAACTCTCCCTAAAACCTTCATTCCATACCCCGACTCGTACTCGCTATATTCTCGCCACCTGAGTAGAAAAATGGAACAAAAAGGAAAGGGTGAGCTCAACTAGCCCAGTAAAGAATATTATGACTAAGATAATATACAACAAATTATCGTTAGTCTTCAACAGGGAAAAATCTGATAAAATATAATAGACAACAAGTTTTAGATCAACAAGTGCAGCGGAACAGCAATCCATTAGAAGAGTCACGTAGAGAAAGAATTCTACTGTCTTCTAAGGTTTAAAAGTCCATCAACAATATTTTATCCCTGTAACAACAATCAATATACATCTTTAATCATCTTTGCACTACAGGCTAAAGATATTCATTTGTATCACCAGTTGGTCATGTTTATCTCAACACCTGTTCATCTTCGCACTACGGCCAAAGATATTCATTAGTTAATCATTCATCTTTGCACTACATGCCAAAGATATTCATTGGTATCACCATTTGGGACTGAGGATGATGAAAATCAAAACATGGATTAAGCTTTAAGAATAAGGGTCACAATAGATAATTTAGAAGAAAAGATTTTTTTTTTGTGAACAGTACCCGTGAACAGTACCCGTGAACAGTACCCGTGAACAGTACCCGTGAACAGTATCCGTGAACAGTACTCGTGAACAGTACCCATGAACAGTACCAGTTAACAGTACCAGTAATGACAAGTTCCAAATTTGATAAAAATTTCAGACCAATATTCCTATGAAATGATATTAGATGAAACGAAATTTCTAATCATTTCAGGAATTATAGAAGCAATACTTACCATAGTAAGTTCAAATTTTAAGAATACGAGATGAAATAATATTGCTTACATAATATGGAGTATGAAAGGAAATAATATTTCTCATGAGTATTGAAAAAAAAAATAATATCCTTTACCTTGGTAAAAACTGAATTTGTCTGGAACCTCAGATATTATTCTGAGAAAATCTTGCAGAAAAACTACGCTCAAAATATTCTTATACTCAAGAAAATACTCACAATACGATAGAAAAATTCTGATTATGAAGATGGTGTGATGAGGAAGGAGGGGTTACCCCCTATTTATAGAAACGGAGGAAAAGAGACAGACGCCTACAATTTCTTCTTCTGCCTAACATACTCATTTTTTTTCCATATGGGTGGAGGCCACCTTTTGAAAAACATGTTGCAGGAAAGAAAAAAAACCAGCCAACTTTGAAAAAAAAGGACAAGGCATGAATCACCTTTGAAAAAATAAAACTAAAGCTCCTGTAACACATTTGACAATCAAGAGTTTGCAGGAAATTCTCACCCACCATTCCCACCAACCAAAATCATGCTAGCCACAAGGTATTCAAATACATCTTGCATATCTAATTAACCACATGCGTATATATATATTATAATACTATTATTATTTAAACAATTATAACATATAATAATAATATAATTGAATGAATATTTTATCAGAGCTGTAATTCCACAAAAATATGCCAAACTTTCAACAATTATTTCATGCTAAAATTCCTTCATTTTTAACCGCATAAAATAAATAAATCCATCAAATAAATATTTTCTTATCATATAAATCAATAATTAATTATTTATAAATAATATTACAGAATCACAACTATGACAACCAGGCCGTTCCCAGGAAAGAGGGGGCTTTCCAATAAGGATTTCTCCTTACTGGCGCGCAATTAGGTGACCAAACCTCTCCTTAGACAAAACTTTCTAGACATTGCCAATAATGTTACCTGATAATATTATTCAAATAATATGAATTATTGATCTGATAATGGTAAATATTGTGCAGTGACAATTATTGAAACAATAATAATATAAAATATCAACGCAGCAATTATTGAATCAATAAAATATTGAACAGTAACTCCTGTAGCAATTATTGAGTAGTGTCTTCTTACGTAAGGATCAATAATTCAAAATACTGTGCAATACCGTGTGCTACTGTACAACAACGCGTATTACTGTATTTTAACCACCAGATAACCCAACAGTGTTAACGGTAAAAATTATGTCGTTATTTATAAAAACTCAAATTTGTCGTTTTCTTCATCCGATCGTTATTCTGTTATGGGGCCCACAATTGACTGCGCCGTCGTACGAATATTCCCGACAAAAAGAATATTCCACGACCAAACGAATATTCTCCGACAACAATGATTATTTTATAACCACTTGTCTATTTTGCAAAAATTTGCACATTTCACCCATAACCAAAGCATTATATCAAATTAACCCTTATTAATTTAGAATAATGAATAAAGAAAAATTTAATTTTATTTATAATATGTTGGGGTCTTACAACCTCCCCTCCTTATGAAATTTGGTCCTCGAAATTGACGTACGCACCTGGTATTTCGAAAAGGTGAGGATACCTCGCTTTCATTTCTGATTCCAACTCCCAGGTCATTTCTTCAATAGCATGGTTTCTCCATAAAACCTTAACTTGTGGTATAACCTTCGTGCGTAGGACATGCTCCTTCCTATCCAAGATCTTGACAGGTACCTCCTCATACGTTAAATCTTCGGCTATCTCGTCCGGTTCTAACTCAATGACGTGGTTCGGGTCTTTCACATATTTACGAAGCACAGATATATGAAAAACATTATGAACACGAGACATACTTGGAGGTAACGCGAGTCTATAGGCTACATTACCTACTCGATCAAGAATTTGAAATGGAACAATAAATCGTGGATTAAGCTTTCCTCTCTTCCCGAATCTTGTAACTCCCTTCCATGGGGCAACACGCAACAATACATGATCCCCAACACTAAATTCTACGTCCTTTCGATGAAGATCCGCATAACTCTTTTGTCGATCTTGTGCCGTTTGTATACGTTGTCGAATCGTTTGGATCTTCTCCGTAGTCATACGTACTAACTCGGGTCCCAACAATGTTGCTTCACCCACCTCGTCCCAACATACTGGAGAGCGACACTTTCGTCCATACAATGCTTCAAATGGGGCCACACCAATGCTTGCCTGATAACTGTTGTTGTAGGAGAATTCCACCAATGGTAAATATTTATCCCAACTGCCCTTGAAGTCTAGGACACAGAGTCTTAATAAATCTTCAAGAGTTTGAATAGTCCTCTCTGATTGTCCGTCCGTTTGAGGATGGTATGCCGAACTGAATCGTAACTCCGTACCCATAGCTTTTTGCAAGCTAACCCAAAATCTTGAAGTAAATCTTGGGTCTCGATCCGAAACTATGGATACTGGCATGCCATGCAATCTTACAATCTCATTTACGTACATTTGAGCAAGACGTTCAAGGGAATAAGTCTCCCGTATTGGCAAGAAATGAGCAGACTTGGTTAATCTATCAACAATAACCCAAATAGCATTAATACCTTGAGAAACCGTAGGAAGACCCGTAACGAAATCCATAGTAATGTGTTCCCACTTCCATTTCGGAATCTCAAGTGGTTGCAATGGACCCTTTGGCACTTGATGCTCCGCCTTTACACGTTGACAAGTTAAACACGTTGAAATAAACTTTGCAATCTCTCTCTTCATATTGTTCCACCAAAATGTATGTCGAAGATCACGATACATTTTGGTACTTCCAGGATGAATTGCAAACGGTGTATTGTGTGCCTCCATCATGATCTTGTACTTCAAATCAGAATCGTTAGGAACACAAAGTCTGGAGTGGACTCGAAGTATTCCTTCTTCATCAATTCTCGCTTCTGGAATGGCACCTTCTTGTACTTTCGTCTTCATATGCATCAGCTCCGGATCGGTGGCTTGAGCAACCTTAACTTTTTCTATTAAAGATGGCTCTATGCGTATACTTGACATCATCGCACTTGTTCCTGCATATGATCTTCTACTCAACGCGTCAGCTACCACGTTTGCTTTTCCAGGATGGTATTGAATAGTGTGGTCGTAGTCTTTTAATAGCTCGAGCCAACGTCGCTGCCGCATGTTGAGTTCTTTTTGAGTGAAGAAATATTTGAGGCTTTTATGGTCTGAATATATCTCCACTTTCTCCCCATATAAATAGTGCCTCCAGATCTTTAGCGCGAAAACGACTGCTGCCAATTCTAGATCATGAGTAGGATAATTCCTCTCATATTCTTTAAGTTGTCGCGAGGCATAGGCTATGACTTTTCCATGTTGCATGAGAACACAACCTAACTCTTTGCCTGAAGCATCGCTGTAGATAACAAATCCATCCGAACCAGATGGTATTGTTAGAACAGGTGCCGAAATAAGTCTCCTTTTAAGCTCTTGGAAACTCTTCTCGCATTCCTCGCTCCAAATGAATTTTGTATCCTTCCGAGTTAGATGAGTTAACGGAGTAGCGATTCGAGAAAACCCTTCCACGAATCTCCGATAATAACCAGCTAAGCCCAAAAAGCTACGTACTTCAGTGACCGACTTCGGTTGCTCCCAACTTTGTATTGCTTCAATCTTCGTCGGGTCAACAGATACTCCATTTTTTGACACCACGTGCCCAAGGAATGCTACTTCCTCAAGCCAGAACTCGCATTTCTTCAACTTAGCATATAACTTGTTTTCACGAAGCCTTTGGAGTACCAGCTTCAAATGGTGCTCATGATCTTCACGGCTTTTGGAATATATGAGGATGTCATCAATAAAGACAACAACGAATTGATCCAAATAATCCTTGAATACTCGGTTCATCATATCCATGAAAGCAGCAGGAGCATTAGTCAATCCAAAAGACATGACTAAGAATTCATAATGCCCATACCGAGTTCTGAAGGCAGTCTTTGGAATATCCTCAGTTCTAATTTTCAGCTGATGATATCCAGAACGAAGATCGATTTTTGAAAAGAATTGTGCTCCTTGCAACTGGTCAAACAAGTCATTAATACGAGGAAGAGGATACCTATTCTTGATGGTGACATGGTTCAATTTCCGATAGTCAATACAAAGTCGCATACTCCCGTCTTTCTTCTTTACAAATAAAACAGGAGCACCCCAAGGAGATGTACTAGGACGAATGAAACCGATGTCTAATAACTCCTGTAGTTGGACTTTTAACTCCTGAAGTTCAATAGGAGCCATTCGATATGGGGTTTTAGAAATGGGCTTTGTACCAGGTTCAAGATCAATAAAGAATTCAACTTCACGTTCTGGGGGTAGACCGGGAAGTTCTTCAGGAAATACGTCAGGAAAGTCAATAACAACAGGAATATTATTCAATTTTGACGTGTCTTTATTCAAATCCATAACATGGGCTAAGAAAGCTTGACATCCGTTTTTCAATAAACGAATAGCTTTATGATTAGATATGACATTGATTGATTTTAATGGTTTAGTTGCCTGGATTCGAACAACAGGTTGATTAGGAATATGAAAACTAACAACCTTACGAAAACAATCAATTTTGGCATGATGAGTAGTTAACCAATCAATCCCTAAAATCACATCAAAAGCAAGTATCTTTAAAGAGATAAGGTCAACAGGTAAGGTGATGGTGCCAACTTGAATCAAACAAGATTTATAAACAGTGGACGTGATGAAAGTTTCTCCTAACGGAGTTTCCACAGATAAGTCAAAGTCTAATTTCTCCGGAGTCAAGTTTAAACGTTGAGCACAAGCAGGAGAGATAAATGAATGGGTAGCACCGGTATCTAGTAAGGTATAAACTTCGCAAGAATTTATAAATAGCTTACCCGTGATCACCTCGTTTGGGTTCCTCGCATGTTGACCAGTCACAACAAACGCTCTTCCAGGAACCATTGACTTTGGCTTTTCTGGGACAGTCTTTTGAGTCACCGTCCCCGCTAAACTAGGTTTCGCTACCGTACAATCTCGAGCGATATGTCCTTCCTTTCCACAATTATAGCATACCTTGAACTGTTGTGGGCAGTTTGGACTGATATGTCCCTCTTTCCCGCACTTATAGCATATAACCGGTGGTCTTTCTCCTCCCTTAGAACCAGTTGCTGCCGGCACTGTCGTCTTCACATGGTCGTTGTTAAATCTCCTCTTTTTAAAATCTCCTCCTGACTCGCTTCTTCTATTTTCATGGCCATGATTACCACCAAAGTGGTTACCATTTTTGTCCATCTTTTTCTTTCTCCACTGGTTATCGTTATTTTGTTGACAGCTATCTCCGGTATGATCCTGATTGTGGTACCTCGGTTGACCGTACTCGTTATCTCGCTCCAACAATTGAGCCCTGTTAACAACATCTGAATAGAGAGAAAATTTATGAGAGATGAGATATTGTCGTATGCCGGGTTTCAAACCTCTCAGAAACATCCGCGTCATACGTTCCTCATTCTCCACCAAATGAGGTACAAACCTGGATAACTCTGCAAACTTTGCCTCGTACTGAGACACCGTCATGTTATTTTGTTCTAATCTGATGAACTCCACTTCCTTCATATGACGAACACTTTCAGGAAAGTATTTGTCATTAAATAGTTTCTGAAACGTCTCCCAAGACATGCTGAGTGCGGCTGGATGGGTACGCTTCACAGACTCCCACCAGTAGTCTGCCTCGCCACGGAACATAAAGGTGGCGAATGGAACCTTCTGTTCCTCCGTGCATCCCAAGACATCGAATATCTTGGTAATTTGCTTGACCCATGTCTCCGCCATGATCGGATCCGGCTTTCCCTTAAATTCTAGTGGTCCCAACTCTTTGAACTGCTTGGCTGTGACAACCCGTGAATTGTTATCATTTCCTCCTGTATTTTGAACACGAGTCTCCCTCGTCTGATTTTGCATGAACTGCAAAAAGCTTCTAAACATTGCGTCGTTCATCGTCTGATCAGTGTTGTTGTTTCCAGGAGGAACATTGCCAGCCTGTTGCACGTTCTCCTCGTTGGTGAGTACAGGCGTCTCCACGGTCTCATTTCCACTGTTAATATTCTCAGTTGACATTCTCAAATACTGTCATAAAACAAGGGTTAATTAAGGAAATCAATATATCACATAATATCCCTATATACTGACCAACTAACAAATAAGCTTAGGTAGAACACACTAGCGAAGGATTTACTCGTCTCTCCCCTCCTATTTCTATTCCCCGATCTCCGCCAGAGATCATATCCCTAAGCTCTGATACCAACTGTGACACCCCCAAAACAGGTATACATCACCCATTCTGAGTTGTCAATACATGGTTTAGAAACAACTACAACTTTATTATTACAACATGAAAATTATGAGTTTAAATACAGATATTGCCATCTAGACAATATCCACATACAAATAAATCCCCATCATATTTATTGATACATTATTTTATAAAAATGGTGATGACTACTAAACAACTCTCCCTAAAACCTTCATTCCATACCCCGACTCGTACTCGCTATATTCTCGCCACCTGAGTAGAAAAATGGAACAAAAAGGAAAGGGTGAGCTCAACTAGCCCAGTAAAGAATATTATGACTAAGATAATATACAACAAATTATCGTTAGTCTTCAACAGGGAAAAATCTGATAAAATATAATAGACAACAAGTTTTAGATCAACAAGTGCAGCGGAACAGCAATCCATTAGAAGAGTCACGTAGAGAAAGAATTCTACTGTCTTCTAAGGTTTAAAAGTCCATCAACAATATTTTATCCCTGTAACAACAATCAATATACATCTTTAATCATCTTTGCACTACAGGCTAAAGATATTCATTTGTATCACCAGTTGGTCATGTTTATCTCAACACCTGTTCATCTTCGCACTACGGCCAAAGATATTCATTAGTTAATCATTCATCTTTGCACTACATGCCAAAGATATTCATTGGTATCACCATTTGGGACTGAGGATGATGAAAATCAAAACATGGATTAAGCTTTAAGAATAAGGGTCACAATAGATAATTTAGAAGAAAAGATTTTTTTTTTTTTGTGAACAGTACCCGTGAACAGTACCCGTGAACAGTACCCGTGAACAGTATCCGTGAACAGTACTTGTGAACAGTACCCATGAACAGTACCAGTGAACAGTACCAGTAATGACAAGTTCCAAATTTGATAAAAATTTCAGACCAATATTCCTATGAAATGATATTAGATGAAACGAAATTTCTAATCATTTCAGGAATTATAGAAGCAATACTTACCATAGTAAGTTCAAATTTTAAGAATACGAGATGAAATAATATTGCTTACATAATATGGAGTATGAAAGGAAATAATATTTCTCATGAGTATTGAAAAAAAAAATAATATCCTTTACCTTGGTAAAAACTGAATTTGTCTGGAACCTCGGATATTATTCTGAGAAAATCTTGCAGAAAAACTACGCTCAAAATATTCTTATACTCAAGAAAATACTCACAATACGATAGAAAAATTCTGATTATGAAGATGGTGTGATGAGGAAGGAGGGGTTACCCCCTATTTATAGAAACGGAGGAAAAGAGACAGACGCCTACAATTTCTTCTTCTGCCTAACATACTCATTTTTTTTCCATATGGGTGGAGGCCACCTTTTGAAAAACATGTTGCAGGAAAGAAAAAAAACCAGCCAACTTTGAAAAAAAAGGACAAGGCATGAATCACCTTTGAAAAAATAAAACTAAAGCTCCTGTAACACATTTGACAATCAAGAGTTTGCAGGAAATTCTCACCCACCATTCCCACCAACCAAAATCATGCTAGCCACAAGGTATTCAAATACATCTTGCATATCTAATTAACCACATGCGTATATATATTATAATACTATTATTATTTAAACAATTATAACATATAATAATAATATAATTGAATGAATATTTTATCAGAGCTGTAATTCCACAAAAATATGCCAAACTTTCAACAATTATTTCATGCTAAAATTCCTTCATTTTTAACCGCATAAAATAAATAAATCCATCAAATAAATATTTTCTTATCATATAAATCAATAATTAATTATTTATAAATAATATTACAGAATCACAACTATGACAACCAGGCCGTTCCCAGGAAAGAGGGGGCTTTCCAATAAGGATTTCTCCTTACCGGCGCGCAATTAGGTGACCAAACCTCTCCTTAGACAAAACTTTCTAGACATTGCCAATAATGTTACCTGATAATATTATTCAAATAATATGAATTATTGATCTGATAATGGTAAATATTGTGCAGTGACAATTATTGAAACAATAATAATATAAAATATCAACGCAGCAATTATTGAATCAATAAAATATTGAACAGTAACTCCTGTAGCAATTATTGAGTAGTGTCTTCTTACGTAAGGATCAATAATTCAAAATACTGTGCAATACCGTGTGCTACTGTACAACAACGCGTATTACTGTATTTTAACCACCAGATAACCCAACAGTGTTAACGGTAAAAATTATGTCGTTATTTATAAAAACTCAAATTTGTCGTTTTCTTCATCCGATCGTTATTCTGTTATGGGGCCCACAATTGACTGCGCCGTCGTACGAATATTCCCGACAAAAAGAATATTCCACGACCAAACGAATATTCTCCGACAACAATGATTATTTTATAACCACTTGTTTATTTTGCAAAAATTTGCACATTTCACCCATAACCAAAGCATTATATCAAATTAACCCTTATTAATTTAGAATAATGAATAAAGAAAAATTTAATTTTATTTATAATAAGTTGGGGTCTTACATGCTTATCTAGGGAAAGATGCGACTCTACCAGTTATTGTTTCTACGGAGTTAACTGACACGCAAAAGGATAAACTGCTACGGGTTTTGCGAGAGTTCAAAATAACGATTGGGTGGACTATAACGGATATTCGAGGTATTAGCCCATCTTTCTGTATGCATAAGATTTTATGGAAGAGGGGTCAAAACCAACCATTGAGATGCAAAGAAGGATAAACCCCATTATGAAAGATGTGGTGAAAAGGAGATTATAAAATGGTTGGATGCCGGTATTATTTACCCAATCTCAGACAGTTCGTGGGTAAGTCCTGTACAGTGTGTACCAAAAAAAGGGGGTATGACGGTGGTGAAGAACGACACTAATGAGCTCATCCCGACTAGAACTGTTACAGGCTGGAGAGTATGTATGGATTACCGCAAGTTAAATAAAGCCACACGCAAGGATCACTTCCCTTTGCCGTTCATTGATCAGCTGTTGGACAGGCTAGCAGGACATCAATTCTACTATCTACTGGATGGATATTCTGGATATAATCAAATTGCCATAGCTCCAGAAGATCAAGAAAATACCACGTTTACATGTCCATATGGTACATTTGCATTCCGGCGGATGTCTTTTGGTTTATGTAATGCGCCGGCAACCTTTCAACGATGTATGATGGCGATCTTCTCCGATATGGTCGAACAGAATTTGGAGGTATTCATGGATGACTTCTCCGTGTTCGGTGATAGTTTCGATTTGTGTTTGAAGAATCTGATCTTGGTGTTAAAAATATGTGTAGAAACTAACCTGGTGCTTAACTGGGAAAAATGTCACTTTATGGTGCAAGAGGGGATTATTCTGGGGCATAAGGTTTCTGCATCCAGATTAGAGGTAGATAGAGCAAAGATAAAAACGATTGAGAAATTACCTCCTCCATCGTCTGTAAAAGGTATTCGAAGCTTCTTGGGACATGCGGGTTTCTACAGACGCTTCATTAAAGATTTTTCCAAAATCTCGAAACCTTTATGTTCCCTTCTGGAGAAAGATGTATCGTTCAAAATGGATAATTCATGTGTCGATGCATTTGAGGTATTAAAGAATAAATTGGTCTTTGCTCCAATTATTGTGGCGCCCGATTGGTCTTTACCGTTTGAATTGATGTGCGACGCCAGTGACTACGCAGTGGGAGCAGTGTTGGGACAACATCACGGAAAGATTTTTCACACTATCTACTACTCCAGTAAGACGTTGACGGATGCCCAGTTGAACTACACAACCACCAAAAAAGAGTTACTTGCAGCGGTGTTAGCCTTCGACAAATTTAGAGCTTATCTTATTGGCACCAAGGTAATTGTCTACACTGATCATTCTGCCATTAAATATCTGATTGAGAAGAAGGATGCCAAACCGCGATTAATACGGTGGGTGCTGTTGTTACAAGAATTTGATCTAGAGATCCGGGACAGAAAAGGTACCGAAAATCAGGTGGCGGATCATCTTTCTCGGTTGGAAAATGCAGAGGTACGGAAAGAAAACAACATTTTGATTAATGAAAAATTTCCATATGAACAACTGTTCTGAGTAACCACAATATTGCCTTGGTATGCTGACTATGTGAATTACGTGGTTGCCAAAGTGTTACCACCAGATTTGACCTCACAACAACGAAAGAAGTTCCTCCACGATGTGAAGTAATACTATTGGGATGAACCATTTCTGTTTAAGGCGTGTGCAGATCAAATGATAAGACGTTGTGTGCCTCATTAAGAAATGGACAACATATTAGGCCATTGTCACTCCTCAGATTACGAAGGTCATTATTCCGACGATCGAACAGCAGCAAAAGTGTTACAATTGGGATTTTTCTGGCCTTCTCTATTCAAAGATGCCTACCTTTATGTGCTGAAATGCGATCGATGCCAACGCATAGGTAATATCTCCAAGCGCAATGAAATTCCACTCAATTCAATTTTGGAGGTAGAACTGTTCGACGTCTGGGGAATTGATTTTATGGGACCTTTCCCATCATCTTTCAATAATCAGTACATTTTGTTGGCGGTCGATTATGTTTCCAAATGGGTAAAAGCCGCAGCGTTACCCACGAATGATGCCAACGTTGTCCTCCAATTTTTAAAGAAAAACATCTTTACAGGATTTGGGACGCCGTGGGCGATAATAAGTGGTGAGGGGACTCATTTCTGTAACAAGTAGTTCACTAAATTGCTTATAAAGTATAGGGTTCATCATAAAATTGCTGCCGCATATCATCCCCAAACCAATGGTCAAGCGGATGTCTCGAATAGGGACGTCAAGCGAATTCTGGAAAAAGTGGTCAATCCATCACAAAAAGATTGGTCATTGCGTCTTGACGATGCTCTATGGGCATATCGAACAGCGTATAAGAATCCGATCGGCATGTCACCTTATCGCATGGTCTACAGAAAGGCGTGTCATCTCCCGGTCGAATTAGAACACAGTGCATACTGGGCCATTCAAAAACTTAATTTTGATCTACAAGCCGCTGGTGAGAAAAGATTACTGCAGTTAAACGAGATGGACGAATTTCGGTTCAATGCCTATGAGAACGCAAAGCTTTACAAAGAGAAAGTCAAAGCCTAACATGATAAGAAAATTCTCGATCAGAAATTTGAACCGGGCCAACAAATATTACTGTTCACTTCTCGCTTGCGTCTATTTCCTGGGAAATTGAAATCCCTGTGGTCCGGGCCGTTCATGATTTTATCTGCCGCTCCACACGGAAACATTGTGGTAGAAGAACCGAATTCAAAACAAAAATTTAAGGTGAACGATCAGCGACTGAAACATTACTGGAGTGGACCCGTCGAACGTGAAGCTACGACCATGTACCTCTCCGAATCGGCGATCAACTGAGCAGCACCGAAAAGTCGGACTGACGACTATAAACCAATCGCTTTAGGGAGGCAACCCCATAAGTTTTAATTTATCGTACTTCATTTTTATTCATTTTATAGATTTAGTATATATTATGTTCTTGCTTTTAAGGATGCTGGGTATGATTTAGGGATTTGACCTCTCGAAAACCAATTGTGCTCACAATAAAATATGAATTGCCCACAAGGTGTTTGATGTTTTTCCTGACTCAATACTCATGATTAAAATTTCCACACAACACCCAATCCTTGCACTGAAATTCACTTGCACCCTTTCTATCACACTACATTAATCTATTTTTCGACTGGGATATCTTAAGGATGAGATGTTACACTTTCTTGATCCATACTGGGGGTCCTATTTCAACGGGATGGGTGTGTTGCCTTCATGTCATGGCCCGAATGTATGCAATCCATTGCCATTTTAATACTACATGTCAACTCTTTTGATCGTACCATGTATTGCTTTCATGCTATTATGTATCTCACTACACCGACAACCATGCCACATAACGTCCACTTATTGGGAAGTTTTGGGGTAGTATCATGGGTACGTCTATCCACATTAAATGGTTGTCCAAAGCTAACACATGTGTATGCCATTAATTGCAAAAAAATTTAATGGCTTCCAAGCGTCAACGCGGCGAAGGTTTAGGAACCGCCTCCACCCCGCCGCGATTTGATAGCCGTCGATTTATCTCCGCCGAGGCACAGGAACGCTATAACCGCATCGCCACCCGCTCATTAGTCCCCGAACGTGGTCTAAATCCCGATCAAACCAAGGATGGAGAAATAGCAGTGATGATTGCTGAAAGAAACTTGTTCTCCCTCACTGAACAACCTGACCCGGCAGTGATTGCATTCGTGAAAGAATTCTATGCCAACGTTCCAGAACATGATCACTATGAAATGTTTGTGAGGGGAAAAACAGTGGCAATTGGAGAAAAAGACATAAATGGATGCTATCAAATGGATTTGGGGGAGCTTAACGATGAGTATGCAGGTATTCTGAGTCAAGGTCCAGACTATGAGAAAATTATCCGTGAGCTTTGTCAACCAGGCACCACATGGATAGTGCATGAACGTGACAGCATGACCTTCCCCCATTCTCACCTCAGTCTATATGGGAAGGTGTGGTATGCCTTTATCTGTGCCAATTCATGCCATGCACACATGTGATCCATGTCACCAAAGAAAGAGTGGTGCTGCTCTATTCCATTATTCAAGGCTTGCAAATAGATGTCGGGCACGTTATTCAGCAGTCTATTCTCCGAGCATCCCGAGGAGGGACCACAGGAGGGTTACCACATCCGTCTCTCATCTGCATTTTGTATGCTAAGTTCGGAGTCAAATGGAAATCTGATGAGATGATTCAAACGCCTATGCCCGTGTTGAACCACAAGTTGATCAGCAGGTATAAAGTGTGGACAGGTGGGGCAAATCACCTTAGGGGATTGGGTTTCATAATTTCCCAAGTTGAACCTACACAAGCCCCACCACCTCAGGCTCCACCTACTTATGGCCCATCTGCAGTAGCTCATCGTGGTGTGGTTCCTGAAGCTGTCCAGCAGGAAATAGATGGCTGGTTTTACAACATGGAGTCCCAGAATGTACGCTTGTCGGAACGTCAAGACGTGATTTTCAAATTCTTAGTTGACCAATTTACTGCACAGAATGCACTGACCGTGCAATTACATCCGGGCGTTCACCTTAGCCAGTTCCCTACTGCTCCTATTCTACTTGTATTCCCCCCTTTCGATCAAGAGATGAACAAGGATGATGATGCTCCACCTGAGGAATAAGTTCGTCAGGGAAGTCCTCTATTTTATTTTGCCTTATTTTTCACATGAGGACATTGCTCTAGATTAGTTTGGGGGTAGTTAATTTTTAGTTGTAGTTTGTTAATAGTTTATGGATTTGGTTTGTTATTGTTAGTTTAATGTTGCATTTAGGATTGCATGTTAATTCCAGCGTTTGATAGCAATGTATGTTTGGGGGCTAATGGGGAATTTAAAAATTGTATGAACAAGTCTAGTAAGGATTGTTGAGCTAGTGATATGATTTTCGTGACATGATTTAAATCTTTACTTGTTTGACACTGTTATTATAAGGATAACACTTTTGAAAAATGACCATGTTGGCTATGATAGGTTAACGGGATAGATAATAGAGTTCTAAAAGAGGAATGCTAGTGAATTGAAGGAATGATTTGAATAGCTAGTGAAGACTGAATTTATACAAAAGCTCAGGTTTGGGGGAAAATATTTGGAATATATAAGCTTAAAAAAAATAATAAACACCGTGGCATGCTTGTCTAGTTTTGTGGCCTTTGTTACTTGAGTAAGTATGCCCAAGGGGATTGTCTTTACACCTAGCGCCCTAAGGTCTTAATGGTCTGGGAGTCGTTGGTTAAAAGCTCGTTAAGGTAAAACTGAAAAGCCTAAGGGAATAAGACAATGCATAGTCATGAGATAGAAAAAAAATACAAATAAAGCGGGAAAAGTGCAAAAAACCCCGTTATAAAAAAAAGAGAAAAATAAAAGCATAAGTATTCCATTTTGACTGTTGAATTTGGGTAATTGTTTGATTTCAGTTGAAGCAAGTTTATTTGATGAGTTCTCGAGTTTACATTGTATGATGCCTATTAAAAAAGCTATTATCTTTCATATTTTTGCCTTTCATTGGCCAGCATGGTTATTGAACACACACTCACAATATCAGTAATAACATATTCAGATTCATTGATTGTTGGGGATATTATTGATTTGCTTTAACCTGATGTATTAACATGTTCTTGTAATTTTTTTGAGGCTTATGAATATATGTGTGCTTTTCGATTGCTGGAATTAAAAACATATAAATAGTTTGCGTTTGCATGATGTTTAGTTTCTTTTTTGTTCATGTTTTGTTGTATGAGGACACACAACGATTTAAGTTTGGGGGTATTTGATGATTGGGTAATATACCCATAAATCGGATATACTTGGGTTTAAATTGTTGTATTTTCGAGTCATTTAGGAATATTTTTACTGTGTTTATGTGTTATATTGCAGATTCGGGAGCTGCAGGGATAAATTGGGAATTTTGAGCTAACAGTGGCAATATGGTAATTTCTGAGAAGTACAGTGCCGGGGCGCTGGGATTTACACTAAAGACAGCGCCGGGGCACTGAGGCGCGATATTGGTTGACCGGATACGCGATTTGACTTTTAGTTTGACTTGGTTTGGCAGATGGAATTAAAAGTTGACTTGGATTTGGAGTGGGGAGCAATAGGGAAAGTATTTAAGGTTTATGTTACTGAATTAAAAGGGGGATCTTATCATTCATCATTGGAGGCTACACTAAGGATTATCTTGAAGACTAAGGATTGGCTCAAGAGTTTTTCTTCTTCTCCTTATTTTCAATTTGTAATTCTTTAAGGATGATTTGCAAACGATTATTGGTTTTTATTTCCGTTATGAACTAATTCTTTAATTAAGATTTCAATTGAACCTTTTATGGCTATAAATTAGTTATTCAATTTATTCTAATTATTTATGTTAAAGTGAATTGTTTATCTTTCCTTGCGTCTATTGATTAATTATTTGACCAATAATTACCTTGTTACTCTAAAAGGAATTGAAAGAGGAATTCTAGGGTTAGAACTGGGCATGATAACATGTGACTTAGTTATTTGCACATTGAATAATTAGGTTTGTGAATTGAATGGAAATATCTGTTCACCGCATATAACTCATAAGGAATTGGAATTGAAGGAGTTTAATTCACTTGTTTTGCATATGAATATAGCAAGATTAATCTGGATTAAATAGAAGTCAATTGATTACTTGGAAAAAGGACTTTTGATATTTCTGAATTCATGTTAACAAGACATAATAATTGGGATAATTGGGTAATTGAATTATAGTTCATAATTTGGGATATTGAAGTCTTAATCCTTATTTATCGGAAATCATTCATTTAAATCTTAGTTTATTTATTTGCCTATTTTAGAGTAATATCTTTAATTGTTTAATTTAGTTTCAATATTTCAAAAAATCATAATTTATCATTGTTTAAATAAAATTGGGTTGATATAGTGCTAGTAGTTGGAATTTATTAATTAGAATTCTCTGTGGGATCGACACTCTATTTTATCACTTTATTACTTATTGACCGTGTATACTTGCACGTATTTATTGATTCCGAAATCGACCAACAGAACTCTAAGATTCTCAAAAGATGAACAATCCCGAAGTGTATACATAGATCTCATCCTCTAGTAAGAGTAAACAAGTTTCAGAATATAGTCTACTTGAAGAGTATCAGAAAGCATTCTCTGAATGGCCTGCAAGCAAACAGTAGATCAAAGTATTAACTCTATCATCAAGGATGTTTGAGAAGTGAAGAGCCATTCAGGAGTCATCTACAAGCGCTCATCAGAAGACAACAGTCGTAGTGTTTGATATCTAGCCGAAGAGTCTGATAAAGCACTTTCAGAGATAATGGCAAACTTTAGAGGACAGACGAAAAGGATTTTCTATACTCAGTCTCACCATGGAGAATGAACAAAAGATCACAGGGTAGAAAATTGAGAAAGTTGAGCATGACTAATCAAAAGAGTCATATAAACCAAAGGGCCAAGGAATTCAGCAAGTTTTCTAGTTCCTGGAGAAAGGCAAGACAAACATGATTGAAAAATAGACTGCAAGTACAAGATGGTACTGCCAAGTCAAAGAGCTCTTTCAGAATCGTAGAAATGTCAAGGGAATCATGGACCAGAAAGATCACTCCACAATTCCCACAGACAAACTACGACCAAGTACATAAACGTCAACATCAGAATCATATAGTTCATTCGTCTGGTGATTGAGTCTTAGCAATGTCGTCTAACAATAAAGACTGACATTATACGAACGTTGATGTTTGAGAATCTCAATGCTCTCACCAACATCCTTGGTTTGGATCGAGGAAACAAAAGGAAAGAGAAAAGGTGACTACCAACTAGTGTGCTAAAAGTGACATTTCAGAAGTGCCAGAACAGAAAGCAGTTTGCTGTATCAGACCAGTCAGAAAAGAGCTGTCACATCAACTCATAATGTTTGCATCAAAGAACTCAGAATGTTTGAAGCTTTTCAAAAAGCTCTCAACGGTTATAATCCAACGGGAAGCTGATGGGTGAACCTATAAAGATCTGAAGCTTCAAAGAGATAAATGTGAGCAAAGGTCTCAGTAAGAGTAAGACTACCTAATAATGAGTTAAACACATCTAATGAGGGTCTTTCAATGCTAAAAGCTTCACTCAATATAAAGGAGTATGCCAACAAAGTGGCATTCATTCTAAGAACCTGAATGCCAAGAAAATAAGAACTAGAGTGGAAGATCAGAAAGTATACCTCAAGAGACACTCTACGTTTCACCATGAACAGATTGAGCTGAAGAGAGGAAGATGCAAAGCCGAATCTGTGCACAAAATAGCCAGTGTTCAAAGATTTCTAAGTACCAGAAGGAGTCGAGAGGATATACAAGACTTAGTAGTACCTAAGCGGTGATAGTGTGTTATGCTGAATTTCCGATGAAATCAAGGATCAACTACATAGATCAGCAGCACCAGAGAAATTAATTAGACTGCTAAGTTCACAAAGATGTCAAGCTAAATGTACATCTTAGCAGTCCATCAGTTGTGATCAAGTATCAATGTTGAATGCCATAAAATCACAAGGAGCTGCTAAGTACCAGAAAATGAACAAGCTAAATGTCATCTACTAAAAACAAATATCCAAACATCCAGGGTCTGATGGGTCCTTGTCTTTGTGACTAAAACAAAGTCAAGTTTACCAGGCTTGCTGAGTACTAGAGGGTACAAGAGATTCTAAGTCTGCTGGGCTTAGTCTACCGTTTCTAAGGCTGCTGGTCTTGAAGAGTTCTTAGTGAACTAGAGTTCCAAGATTGCTGGTCTTGAAGGAATCTTAGTGATTCGAAGTTAATCAAATCCTTAGTTGAATCCATGCTTATTGAAGCAGAAGAGTGGAATAGGAGCATTTAGTCTCTGAACCACTTAAAACCCCTGGTGTCACTTACTTTGTCATTTACATTCAGCACTATAACTGCTATATCTGCTTGCAACTAATCTAACATTAGAACTATGTTTAATGCTACATCCTTGAAGGGGATCCTAACCTATTCTGTTGTGCATGAATTGATTTTATTATCTGTTTATCACTTAGCAACAAAAGAACATGAATTTTTTTTAAAGGATCTATTCAACCCCCCTTCTAGATCTCTTTTGTGCCTCCGAGAACTAACAATTGGTATCAGAGCTGGTTCTCCCATTGTATCCAAAAGCTAACGCTTTGAGTTTGATCCGTGGCACAAATAAGTTCTAAGCTTAGTATTAGTTGTAAGTCACTTCTGAATGAAGATGAACTCACAAGTTGAAAATTGTATGTGCGGGTAGAAATGCATATCCACATAATGCAATCCAGATTGATCCTGGTTCTTAAATGAAATCGCTAAACATGGTATAAGCTGTTTCTCTAGAAAGAAAAATTCTTCAAATATGTATTTGGCAAAATCCATAAATTTGAACCTTGAGGTTCAAGGGCTTTGAAGAATTTAAGTTGCCAAGAATTTGCTCTGATCATAAGTCAAAGACTTTGCTTAATTGATCTAAAGCTATGGAGTAACAAATGTTATCAGTATTGACAATACAAAGATGTGCACAACAATGCTTCATATCGTTGTACAAATAAATAGAACAACTAATTTTCAAGAGACAAACATTGGCAAGGTATGTATCCTCATCACTGTATACATACATCATATTGTATCACCTTATGTGCTATAACAGTGCTCTATCAAAAGATCATTCTCTTCCTCAAAAAGGGAAAAGAGATAAGTACATTTGAGGTTGAAAATAAATTTTTGGAAGATATCTGATGTATGCCTTAAGTAAATTAAAATCTAAGCATTCTAAGTTGTTTGACCTTTGCTAATGGGTTGGTATGTTTAGAAATTTGGGATAAATCACTTTTTGGTCACTGTGCTGGGGTTCGGTTTTCATTCTGGTTACCAAAATTTTTTTATTACAATCGAATAACTATACTCTCACATATTACAAAATGGTCATTATTTTCAATTTCCGTTCTAAAAAACGGATGAAAAAGCTGACTGTGAATAAATGGACAGGTTTTGCTGATGTGGACGGGTTTTCTTTGACCTTTGACCCATCCAACAGCTGATCTATCATTCTTTCCATTTTCAGTTTTCACATACAATAATAATAATTGAATACGAAAAATAAATACTTTATAATTTCATTTATTTATAATAATACTTTATTATTTATAATTATTCATATAAAAATATTTATATAATTTTTTTAAAAAAATTGTAAATTAAAATTATTATTATTATTAGTATTTTATTATTATTATTAGTATTATTATTATTACTATTTTGAACTAAAGCTCAGCCAGGAGGAACTAAAGATTGAAGTTGGAAATTCATCCTACCTGCTTGAGCAACTTATGACCAATGTTCGACATCTCTATCAAATGATTAATGACAAAAAGGGGGAGAAAAAGAGGTACTCAAAGAAAAATATGAAGAACCAAATGGAGATAGAGGAAAAGAGTCAGAAGAAGATAAGTAGAAGAGCAAAGGAGCTGAAGGCAAAGCCAAAGAGAATCTCAATGCTCTCACTAACATCATTGGTTTGGATCGAGGAAACAAAAGGAAAAAGAGTGGATCGAGGAAACAAAAGGAAAAAGAAAAGGTGACTACCAATTAGTCTGCTAAAAGTGACGTTTTAGAAGTTTCAGAACAGAAAGCATTCTACTATGTCAAACTAGTCAAACAAGAGATGTCACATCAACTCAGTATATATGCATCAAAGAACTCAGAATGTTTGAAGCTTTTCAAATAGCTTTCAACGGCTATAACCAACGGGAAGCTGATGGATGAACCTATAAAGAGTTGAAGCTCAAAGAGATAAATGTGAGCAAAAAATGGAAAAGGTCTCAATAAGAGTAAGACTACCTAAGAATGAGTGAAGCACGTCTAATGAGGGCCTTTCACTGCTAAACGTTTCACTCAATACAAAGGTGTATGCCAACAGAGCGACATTCATGCTAAGAGCCGGAAGGCCAAGAAAACAAGAACTAGAGTGGCATATCAGAAATTATACCTTAAGAGCGGCTCTACGTTTCACCATGAACACATTGAGCTGAAGAGAAGAAGATTCAAAGTTGAATCTGTGCATAAGAAAACCAGTGTTCAAATATTGCTAAGGAGTCGAGCTGATATACAAGACTTAGTAGTACCTAAGTGGTGATAGTGTGCTATGTTGAATATCCGATGAAATCAAGCATCAACTACACATATCAACAGCACCAGGGAAATTAATCAGACTACTAAGTTCACAAAGATGTCAAGCTAAATGTAGCTCTTAGCAGTCCATCAGTTGTGATCAAGTATCAATGATGAATGTCATACAATCACAAGGAGCTGATAAGTACCAAAAGATGAACAAGCTAAATGTCATCCTAGCATCTCAACAACTATAACAAACAACCATCCAAACATCAAGGGTATGAGGGGTCCTTGTCTTTGTGACTTAACCAAAGTCAAGTTTGTTGGGCTTACTTAGTACTAGAGGGTACAAGAGATTCTAAGTCTGCTGGACTTGGTCTATAATTTCCATGGTTGTTGGTCTTGAAGAGTTCTTAGTGAATTAAAGTTCCAAGGCTGAAGGAATCTTAGTGATTCGAAGTTGATCAAATCTTTAATAGAATCCATGTTTGTTAAAGAAGAAGAGTGGAGTAGAAGCATTTAGTCTCTGAACCACTTAAAACCTCTGGCGACACTTACTTTATGTCATTTACATTCAGCATTATACTACATCCTTGAAGGGGATCCTTACATATTTTGTTGTGCATGAATTGATTCTATTATCTGCTAATCACTTAGCAAGAAAAGAACATGATTTTTTTTAAAGGATCTATGAAACTCCCCTTCTAGATCTCTTTTGTGCCTCCGAGAACTAATAGTATAAATTGACATCATATACCTAAGTTAATCATCACAATCTCATTATTAGACTGCTAAACTAATAATACTCTCTATATTCCAAATTTTAATACCATTAATTTTAGAATACAATTTGAAATATTTTTAAACTCAAAAATTAAAAATTAATTAATAATTTCAAAAAAAGGCATGAGGTGGGAGACCTCACGTTTTTGCGTGAGGTGCCCTTTACAATAATAATATTTTGAAAAATTATAAAGCATCTTTTTGTGAATAACATGAGAAGGAATAAATTATAATAAAATGCACAAACTTTGTTTCATGAGTTTTTGGTTCAACATTTTTCTTTACTATCCAAATTACTATAAAATATTATCTAAATTTGAAACAATTAATTATTATCCAAATTTGTAAAATATTTAAAGGAACCCCAACATGTTTGAAAAAAAGGAAGAAATTTTTTATTTTTAGAGGGCACGGGAGGTGAGGGTTAACTCGCGTTCTTGCATGAGGTATCCCTTTATAATAACAATATTTTGAAAAATTATAAAAATACCATTTTGTGCATCACATGGAAGTGAATGTATTTAATTATGCAAAATGACGTCGGTGCAAGGATTATCGGCCTCACACGAGCGTGAGGTAACCCTAACCTCCTTTTTGGCCTTATTTTTATATCTAATAGAAAAACTAACTTCTAAAATAATTTTTATTTTTGATCATACCAATTTTACTACAAACATTTTCTAATCACATATTTACGTAAGATAATATATTTTAACAAATTTTATGCGTGATAATTCTATTACTACAATTTTATTAAAATTCTAGATATCACATTATTTATTATGTTAATATCAATCATGAATCGTATTATTAAATTAATTTTATAATTAAATTAAATTCATTAAAACTTGAATTTTTTTTTATCAAATCACACAATTAATTGTATTGATAATATATGTGACGCCCCCAAAATAGGTCCATTCCACCCAACCTATTCTGAGTCGCCAAATACATGGTACAGAAAACAACTACAACTTTATGACAACAATTGTCGCGCAAAATACAACAACACATATGCTGTGAGTTTTGATATAAATATATACCAACTGTGACTCTCATCACAACCTTGGATAGCACGTCACAATGGCACCTTACATAAATGTATAGTCAAAAATTGTTTTAGAAATTAGAATATTTGCGAAGTGTTCAAGGAAACCTTTGTACATGGGAGGTCACGCGTCTAGGTTATGATAGATATCATATGTCCACATAATTATCCTTGGTTGACCCAATAGACCCCAAAGAAAAATGAGAAGATATATTACTATCATATTCTTTCCAATGGTGAGTCTTTTCTTGACATATCATTATCTCTACTGCCTCTAATCGAGAATTATACTTCAACCAAACACCAAGATTATATTGGTAGTTCTCGTAGATATACTCAACAAGTGGATGCGCACAACCCTGTCTTATGATAACACGAGGTTGTATGTCATTAGACATCTTGTATGATAGTGGCAAAACACCCTTCCAACGTTAGGTTCTCCTCACCCTATTTGATTCACCAAATATAACTACTAAATGATGTACAACACACTTTTCTATATTATTTAGGGAGAACCTCCACAGCTAGAGACCACCGTTCTATTCCCCTGTTACCCCCGCTCGACCCAGCTGCACTCTTATTACCTGAAAGGAATTGTGAAGCAAAAGGGTGAGCTCAACTAGCCCAGTAAAGAATATCATTACTATTGATAATTAAATTATCAATAGCATTCATCAGTAATAAATCAGAGATTTAGAACATATGGTAGATGATAAAATTTTCCAACCATAGTTGCAGCGGAACGAGCAATCTATTAGAAGAGTCAAATAGACCATAAAGTCTATTATCTTCTCCACATTAAAAGTCTACTAACAATGTTTTATCCCTGTAACATCAATCAACAGTTCATTTTCACAATTATATGAATAACTCATAATCATAATTGTGATTCTAAATTTCTCTTCTCATTCAGGACGAAGATAATTTTCATCACCTGTCTTTACCTGAAACATCAAAGATAATGGGTATACCAAATCACAGTTCCTGTTTATAATCATACTAATAAATTTATCTTTGCACTACGGGCCAAAGATATTCATTATCATTTCATCTTTGCACTACAGACCAAAGATATTCAACAACAGGTCATCTTTGCACTACAGGCCAAAGATATTCATCAATAATTCATCTTTGCACTACAGGTCAAAGATATTAATATCTCAAATAAATACATAATCATTTCAGAATTTATATAAACCATAGTTATAACCATGTTGATCAATTCACCTTTGCACTTAAGCTAAAAATATTCAATTGTAAATTCAATGGTCATGATCATACCAGTCAACAATTCAACTTTACACTACTGGCCAAAGAGAACCCATAGTCATGATCATACCAATAATCTACCCATCTTTACACTCAAGTCAAAAAGAAATATCATCATTAGGGTTATAAAAATGTTATATATGACAATAAAAACAATATGATCAACAACTGCATTTAATTTCAAGAGTAAGATTCATAAATCAATAATAATTTGGTCAGAAAAAGAAACTAATTTTATAGTGAATAGTAACTCGTGAATAGTAACTCATGAATAGTAACCCCGACATGAAAAGTTTTAAATTTGATAAAAAGTTCCAACCAATATTTCGGCATAATGATATTGAAGAAATAATATCACTTACGAAGAAAATAACATCCCTTATCTCAAAAAGATAATACTTCTGGCTGGAATACTGGATATAGTGCTGAAGGAACTTGCACCGTATAGCAACACTCAAAGTATCAAAATACTCACAAGAAGACGCTCGATGATATAGAGAGAGAAAGAGAGAAAACTTGTTTCTGGTGTGATTTTTAATTCTAACTTAGCCCTCTATTTATAGGAAAATGTTAGCACGCCGAAGCAGACATGACCTGCTACCTGATGGCTTTACCTACTACTATTGCCACCCACCACATTAGAAATAAAATTCAGCACATTTTTTCACCAACCACAAGTAGGGCCCACTCAATTCTAGAATTTTCCACCAAAATCATTTATAAACCTAATTTCCGAATCAGTCACCTCTTAAAATTCATAACAAATCATTCGTTAATTTTTAACGGTTCAAAATTTGTGGATATATACTCAACTTATATATGTATAACATATCCAAAAATTACAACGATCAAACGGTCGAATTAAAATTATAACTCACGCAGTAGAGCTTTAAGAACACCGATTTGATCTTTTAATACCTCCAATCCGACAAAACACTGATAAAACACCTCAACATTAATTCCTTCATTTATAACCACATAAATAAATCCACCATTTATATCCGCATCAAATCAATATTTCATTATCATATAAATCAATAATTAATTATACACAAATAATATTACAGAATCACAATAATGACAACCAGACAGTTCTCAGGAAAGAGGGGGCTTTTCGATAAGGATTTCTCATTATTAGCGCACAATTAGGTGACCAAACCTCTCCTTGACAGAACTTTCTAGACATTGCCAATAATGCTATCTATTAATATTATTCAAATAATATGAATTATTGATCTGATAATGGGAAATATTGTGCAGTGATAATTATTGAACAACAATAATATAAAATATCAACGTAGCAATTATTGAATTTATAAAATAAAATATTGAACAGTAATTACTGTAACAATTATTGAGTAGTGTCTTCTTACGTAAGAATTAATAATTCAAAATATTGTGCAATACCGTGTGCTACTGTGCAACAACGCGTATTATTTTACTTTATCCACCGGGTATTCCAACAGTGTTAACAGTAACGATTACACCATTATTTATTCAAATTTGTCATTTTCTTCATCTGACAGTTATTCTGTTATGGGGCCCACAAATGGCTACGCCGTCGTACGAATATTCCCCGACAGAAAGAATATTCCACGACCAAACGAATATTCCCCGACAACAATGAATATTTTATAACCACTTGCTTATTTTGAAAATTTTGCACATCTCACCCATAACTTTAAACTTTTATCAATTTAACCATTTACTGAATAATAATTATAAAAAAATTGAATACTTTTATTTCATAAAATTCGGGGTCTTACAATATATGTGATTTTTTAAAAACATAATAACTAGAAAATCAATTGAAAAATAAAATTAAAATAATTATTTTCTCATAATTATAATTAAATAAATGTGTACTCTTTTCAAATATTTACTTTAATAATTAACCAAAAAAACCTATAATATATAATTCAAAATTTTATTATTTAAAAAATATTAATAATTTAATAATTATAACTTTTTTTTCAAAATCCTAATTTAATATTTATCTATATAATAAACCATTACCCATGCGGCTCATGCATTACACGAGTTTGGTGAGCTTGTGTGTTCATTACATAAAATGAAATCGTTTTTGTATAATAGCTCACAGAATTATATGTGGTGTCACTCACCACTTTTTTGTCAAAAAATAATAAAACTTATAATTAATAATATTTGGCTTAAATATAAATTACTACCATAAACTATATGTCATATTCTACTTCAGTGATCCACCTTTCATTTTTGTCAATTAGATGATTGAACTATTAATTTTTTTTGATTTCGTTCAATTGGGCCTGCCACGTCAGAAATTGCTGATGTGGCATCCTAATAGGCTAAATGAATGCTTATGTGTAAAAAAAAATATATTTTTGTAATGAGACAAAGGACAAAAAGGTAAAATAACAAATAAACTATAAACAATTACACAACTAATATAAAAGTATAAATTATATAAAATTAACATTAATAATTAAACAAATTACAGAAAAAAATATAATTATGAATAGTTACACAAGTAACTTAACTTTAACAATTACACAACAAACATAAATTAACAATTAAACTAAACTAAACTAAAATACAATTAAACAAAACATACATAATAAACAAAAAAATGAAAAAAAAAATAAAACTAGACCTAAAGTCCTCCCCTGTAAACCAGATCCAACGAGTGCCGCAAAACCCCTATGTCCACTCCAATTTCACCGCAAAACTCCGCAATTGCCGTCTCGTCCCTCTTCTGGATCTTCCACTCCACTCTTTCTGTGAATTCGAACATATTAAACTCCGCAATTTGGTTTGTGAGTAAACAAATGAGTGAAATATGATACTTTCATGTACTCCCTGATTCTAGGTAACTCATTCAAGTCAACATATTAAATATGAACTATAAGCATTACATCAGAATCATTAACACTCACCTTAACTTGTGCCCCCTTCAGCTCAACAAAGTGAGCCTTCAAAGGGGTTGGAACCTTTTCAGGACCCAGGATGGATATAGCCGCAACCATTTGGGGGCAACAAATGAGGAATATTGGTTTGAACTAACCTGTTATACAACTGAAATAGAAACATAACCGCCAATGGACTCTCTGTAACAATCTTAAAAGATCGTGGGGTAGTATGAGGAGGAGATCGGTGGTGGGGAAGGAGAATTCGGCCTGCTAGCGCGTGGAGGCAGAGGGTGGTGGCGGTGGTGGGGTTGGTACTCGATGACTGCTTTGTTGGGTGTCGTTGGGTGCGGATCCTCCGGCTCACGGTGGTGGAAGTTGCGGTGGAAGTGATGTGGTGATGATGAACTAGTGTGTTGGAGGGAGATGAAATCATTTGCTAGATGCCTAAATCTGATATGTTTGACTTTTATTTTTGTTTAAATTTAGTTTAGGTTAATATAAAATGTTATATTACTCTTTTTTCCTTTAAAATCAATAAAATAATTTAAAAATTAGTCTTTTTTAACACATAAGCACTGTATTGCCACGTGGACATACCACGTCAACAATTTCTGACGGGACATGCTCAATTGAATGGAATTAAAAAAAATTAATAGTTCAATCATCTAATTGACAAAATTAAAAGGTGGATCACCGAAGTGGAATATGACATAGTTTAGGATAGTAATTTATATTTAAGTCATAATATTTTTAGATAATTTACAATATTCATCATTGTACTGACTAAAACTAATTAATTCTATGCTAAATTTGAGTTTGAAAATTTCTCAAAGTAACTTTAAAATGTCAATAATTGAAACAACCCGAGTCAAATTCTAAGTCCGGAACAAATCTCAAGTCCTAAACCACTGGTTCAATAATATATTCTTGGGTTATCTTAGTATAACGCAGGCTCACCCAAAAAGTTATGACTGAAGTTACTATTGTTAGTAATTTATTCCTTATACATAGACAATTTTGTTTCTATATATTTCAATGTGGGACTGAATGTTATAATAATGATCTTAGAGCATTCAGAACAGTTTCCCTAATCAACTCTTTATCCCCAATTTTGAAGAATACATCAACAAGTCATTATCCAGCAGTTTCCTTATACGTATTTGACTCTCTATTTTAATCCATATAAATGATTTTACTCCCTAGTGTGAGGGAGTCAAAAAATCATTCACTATATATGCAAAATGACATTTTACACTTTTATTTAAGTGGATAACTCATCAATCATACACATCTTGATATTTTTTACTACTTCATTTTCAAATTATAAAATTAATATTGATTTATTTTTTAAAAATTAATTTCAATTGTATTCAAATTTAAAATTGATATAAATTTATTTAATTTTTGTCAATATAATTATAAATATTATAAAAGTATTATTAATAATAAAATTTATTATTTTGAAAATTTAAATGAATCATAATAAATTTAAATTTAAAATATCACAAATTAACTTTTTAAAAGTTAATATTGATCTTATGAACATTTGCATCCATTCAATATTCACTCCATAAATTACTTAAAATTTAAAATAAAATAAAAATTATTTTACAGTGAAATATAATTGATAAATTATACTCTCTTTTATAAATTATAAGATTATTATTAATTTGATGAATTGACTGTTGGAACATTCAAATTTTAACTTTTAACATTAAATTTTTATTATTTAAGGAATCAATATAAGGAACATGTTGGGTACATAGTGACAAAATTGAATCCTTATTTTATAGAATGAATCAGCAGCACTGGAGAGAGTAAGAATAGAGATAAGAAAATTGTGACGCCCCCAAAATAGGTATACAACACCCATTCTGAGTCGCCAAATACATGGTACAGAAACAACTACAACTTTATTAATACAACTGTCGTGCAAAATACGACAACACTTAAACTGTGAGTTTATATACAAATATTATCTTATAGACAATATCCACACTCAAATAAGTCCTCATTATAATTATTGATACACTATTTTACAAAATAATGAGGACTACTAAAACAACTTCTAGAACCATCATTCCACACCCCGACTAATACTCGCTACATTCTAGCCTCCTTAGAAGAAAAATAGAACAAAAAGGAAAAGGGTGAGCTCAACTAGCCCAGTAAAGAATATTATGACTAAGATAATATAGAATAAATTATCGTTAGTCCTCAACAGGGAAAAATCTAATAGAATACAATAGACAACAAGTTTTAAATCAATATTCGCAGCGAAAATAATAATTCATTAGAAGAGTTAAGTAAAGAATAAAATCTACTATCATCTATATATGAGTTTAAAAGTCCATCGTCAATACTTTATCCCTGTAACATCAATCAACATATATCTGGAATCAAATATTCATCTTTGCACTACAGGCCAAAGATATTTATCAGTTGATCATGTTCATCTAAACACCTGTTTATATTTGCACTACGGGCCAAAGATATTCATCAAAAATCATTCATCTTTGCACTACAGGCCAAAGATATTCAGTAATATCATCATTTAGGACTGAGGATGATGAAAAATATTTTAAAGAAAACGAATCCAGTGAAACAAAAGAACAAATATTTGGGATTCATACTACAGTTTTATCCAAGTTCAATAATACTCCATAATAACCAATTTTGAAACAGAATTCAAAAATAAAGATCAAAACATAGATACAATCAAAGATAGTAACCATAATAGACATCTTGAACAAAAAAAAAATTTATTTTTCGATGAATAGTGTTGTATTTGTGAATAGTGTCGTATACGTGAATAGTAATCCCAACACAAAAAGTTCTAAATTTGATAAAAAGTTCAGACTAGTATTTCGACATAATGATATTGAAATATCATTTAAGAAGAAAACAACATCCCTTACCTCGCAAAGACAGTACTTCTGACTGAATATCGAATATAATGCTGAAAAAAACTTGCACCATATAGCAACACTCAAAGTATCAAAATACTCACACAAATACGCTCGATATTATAGAGAGAGAAAACTTCATATTCTGGTGTGATTTTCAATTCTAACCTAAGCACCCTATTTATAGGAAAATGCTTAGAACACCAAAGCAGAAAATTTAATAAAATATTATTATATATAATTTTTTGTCACGCCCACCTCTTGAATTTGAATTCAACACATTTCTAACACATGCAAGACCCACTCAACTCACCAAAAACGTTTTTATTAAAAAATATAATTAAAACTTCAAAAATCAATTATTCCGGAATTTCAATAATTCATAATAAATAGCCATTTTATCAGAAAAAATCGACTCTTATGTTCTTCTATAGAAATTCAATTCTCTACAACTTTGAAAGTATAAAGTTTTCCAAATTCTAAACAGAAATTGACCGAAATCCACATACGAACGATTTTACAGGCTATAATCAAATTTCAGTCAAAAATTGGGGTCCACAAACATGAAAAACATATTTTTAGTATTTTATGTAACAAAAGTACTCTTCATCCTCATTTACTCGTATATCCCACATTCATTATAAAAATATCACCATTATTATATTATTATAATATAATAATAAATTATTTTATCAAAAAAGATAAAATATCAATTTTCAACAATTGTCACATTAAAAATTTTCTCCATCTATATCCCCATAAAATGAATATTTTATAACCACTTGCTTATTTAAAATATTTGCGTATTTTACCCATAACTAACCACATTAATCAACTCAACCCTTACTATTTTAAAATAATAAATAGAGAAAATTCAATTTCATTTACAAAAAGTTGGGGTCTTACAACCTTCTTTTCTTATGAAATTTCGTCCTCGAAATTGACGTACATACCTGGTGTTTCGAAAAGGTGAGGATACCTCGTTTTCATTTCTGATTCCAACTCCCAGGTTATTTTCTTCAATAGCATGGTTCCTCCACAAAACCTTAACTTGTGGTATAACATTGGTGCGTAGAACATGCTCTTTCCTATCCAAGATCTTAACAGGTACCTCCTCGTACGTAAAAATCAGATTACGGAGATTTAAGATCACAACTTCATTTATTGCTTCATTTAAGTTAACACACTTCTCATCAGTTATTTTCTATCTTGAATTGTTAATCAAAAATACTAAGGCAGATAAAACCACCTCTCGATGCATAATACCCATACTCACTTAAATCCACATATGATAGAATTAAGCAAGACACCCTAATTAACTAATCCACTATATCTCTATGTGAATTATAATTAAAAAGCATTTAAAGCACAAGTTCTCTATAAGATTACATGCGATGTTAGGTATATCTCTATCCTAAACATAAATTATGTATTCCAACGCCATGCAGAAAACACAATCACATGCTATTATGATTATATCTAAATCTAAACTTCATCTCTCGAGTTCATATAGATTATCAAGGTAATTGATGGCCAATCAATTAAACAATTAAGTCCAAATCAAAATAGACAATCCTCACGATAGAACATAATAATTAATAGTGAAGCATATTAAAATAAACTACACAATAAGATCCATTGTAATCTCAAACAAAGAATTAGTTCATGATTATTGAATTAAAACTAAGAATCCACAATTGAATAATCATTAAAAGACAAAGATAGATGAAGATAAGAAGATAGAATCTATTGTCTGTAGATTTGATGCTCCCTCCTTGCTCCTACTTTGAATCTTCAATGGTCTCCAAGTTGCTTCAATCTCCAAAACTAACAAGAACTAGTGTTTTGATCTAATTTACTCTAATCTAATCTAATGGAATCCTCTATCTAGTCTCTCATCTCCTCTAATCCTTGTGATTCTCCTTCTTTTATAAGTCTCTTTATATGTCTTTAAGTCCTCTTGGAAGTCCTCTTGGAAGTCCTTGTGTCAATTGGATTGAAACAATCCTTTCTGGACTCAAATTGGACCAAAATTCGCATTTTCGCTCATTTTCTGGGCATACCCCCGCCCTGGCGGGGGTCTAGGCTTGTTTTGGCCCCACACCGGCAGGCTAGGGGCCTGTCTTGTGACTTTCATGCCCACCCCGGTGGCGGTTTTGTGAAGGAAGAAAATTTTCTACTCTTTCGTCCTTTGGGAAAACGACCATAACGTTTGATCTGGAAAAGTTACAAGGCCTGCCACCTATCAAATCGAAGATATCGAAAAGATCTACAACTTTCATTCTTTGAGATTTTAGAAATAACGAACAGATGAAGGTCGAAATTGGGCTAGAAGTGACTGTTATGCAAGTGGCCACCCAAAACAGTGACGTTCGACGTTCGTTAGTACAAATGTCATAACTCTTGCATCCGAACTCCGATTGGAATGATTCAAGTTGTTCTGGAAAGCTAAGAAGAAGCTCTACAATGTAATCCAAGTTCCAAACCAAGAATATGAAATAAACATAAAAGCCCAAACGATGTCCGTATTGCTTTTCTTTGCATTTTCATACCAATTCTTTGCGATTTCAACAACCAAGCATATAATCTACAAAACGAACACAAAATGCATGAAAAGTAATTAAGAAATATGAGATTAAGCAAATAATTCAAGTAACAGATATTGGATAAGTAGGTATAAAACCTACTTATCAAATACCCCCAAACTTAAACCTTTGTTTGTCCTCAAGCAAAAACACAAAACAATAATGCAATGCAATGCAACTAATTTACATGCCAACGAATCCAGCAGTAGTGACAGAAACAAGTCTATTCAACTGGCCTTGGAAAAATCAAGTAAACACGACAATACATCATATCAGAACAAATTAATAATTTCTCAATCAATCATCAAATCTTAGACTGTTATCACTAAAATAGTGCGTGTGTGCTCCACAACAATGTTAACTGATATAAAATCAAATTTAACACATAACAAGTCTCTTCAAAGGAATCATACAGTGTAAACTCAAGAAATCCCAAAACAAGCTAGATCCAACTAAAATCAAATAATTACCAATATCGAGGGTCAACATGGAATACTTATGCTTCATTTATCACTTACGGGGGCTTTTTGCTCTTAATTCTCGTTTTATTCATTTTTTTTCTTTTGGTTTACATACACATAGCTATGCAATGTCTTATTCCCTTACGCTTTTCAATGTTACCTTAACGAGATTTCTACCAACGACTCCCAGACCATTAGGACCTTAGGGCGCTAGGTTTAAAGATAATCCCTTCTGGCTTACTTACTCAAGTAACAAAGGCCACAAAACTAGACAAGCACGCCACGGTGTTTATTCATACTTTTTCTTTTTCTTTTTTTCCACATTTTTTATTCTTTTTTTTATAGCTTATATACCCCAAATATTCCCCCAAACTTAGGTTCTTGTCTAACTTTAGCCATCACAATTTATTCTTGTCATTCTTTCATTCAAATTAGCATTATCCTTTAGAATCCCATTATGTATCAATTTAAACTCAATCAATCAACAAGTTATTTTTACTGTGTTATCCTTATTATACCAGTTTCAAACAGAAAAAGACTCAATTCATAACAAAAAATCACATCAAAACTCTAATAGTCAGTACTATACTTGTCTACCCAATTCTAATCTCATCATTGGCCAAAATAAACTGTAACTATCTAACAGATGGAATCATGTAAGATGAACATAATAACTAACTATTATTTTTTTTAGTTATAAATAAAAACTATTATGCAGCTACTCTACTATGCAATTACACTACATGAATGCACACATAAATAAAACTAAATTATTTAACTCCCTCAAACTTAACAATTACAATGTCCTCATTGTAAAATAAAGCATAAAGTGGACGAGGACTTCCCTGTAATCATTTAAGCTTGTGGTGATGGTGGCGTTGGCGGCGACGATCATTTTCCTGTCCATTGGACCTCCAATACCCGCAATGAAGAGAGAAAAAATGAATTGGAATAAAACTTGGATTTCTATCTACTAAATAAACTAGGAAAACATATAAATAAATAAAAAAATTCAAGGGTTGCCTCCCAGTTAGCGCTTGAATTATAGTCTTTCAGCCTGACTTTGTTTGGTCAACGTTATCCAATTCCTCTGCGGTAATTGAGGAACCCTCCATCCATCGGAAATAATATAGCTTTTGGTAGGTTTCCATTTATGATAGACAATGCATCAAAGTCACCTAGCATGCTCTGATTTGGTATGCTCTCAATCGAGAACGTCCCACAGCTAGGTGTTTTCTCCATTATATAGGTGATCACTTTGGGGCATGGAAGCTTGTCACACACAATGGGCTCTTCTTCTATCTTCTCTTTCTCGTCCCACCATGGATTCAAAATTGTACTCGCTTTTATGTCATCAAGAGCTTCGCCGACGACATGACTACTAAGTGGGCATGATTTTGCAAATCTGACAGAGTCTTTGATCTTTGGTGGAGACCCATTTAGATCTTCGTGGACCTCTATTTCATTATCCCCAATTGTCTCCACACTTCCTATATCTTGTGGCTCATCCAGTTGCAGATTTGGTTCAGGTTCTCCATTAATTTCGTCATCCATGTCATAAAACTGAGTGTTTAGAGGAAGGTTTCTTATGGCTTTGGTCATTTGCTCTATCTGATCCGTAAAATTTTGAATTGACCTCTCTTGATTACTTATCTTCTCCTCATTTGTTGCTACGAACTTGGAAAATAATTCCTCCAACCTTGAATTATATGTCTCTTGTGACACTAGAGGTGGACATGAAAATTCCGGTGTGTATGATAGATTTAGAGCGTAATGTTGGTCTTCATAAGTATCGCTCCATGACGAATCTGGGTGATACCTCCAAACTTGATGAGAATTAGCATATGTATAATCGTTGAGGTATTCACCACCGTGTTGTCCCGGCCCAAAACTAACGGTGCATTGATGACTCGGATGATTACCAGTGCAATAATTGCAATTAACCGCCACACTTTGACGACGTTGTGCTGCAAATGCGTCCAACCTCCTCGAAAGTGTCTCAATCTGTGCTGATAATGCAGAAAGTGTCGTGAGTCCATCAATCTCCGCTCCCCTTGACTGAGTTATTCTTGTATACGACCATTGATAATTAAATTCCGCCATGGTATCGGAAAAGAAAGAAATATAGGAAGAGAATTAAAAATAAAAATAAAAATAAAAATATTTAAATTAAGACTAATTTGATTGAAATTAATTGTGACACCCCCAAAACAGGTATACATCACCCATTCTGAGTTGTCAATACATGGTTTAGAAACAACTACAACTTTATTATTACAACATGAAAATTATGAGTTTAAATACAGATATTGCCATCTAGACAATATCCACATACAAATAAATCCCCATCATATTTATTGATACATTATTTTATAAAAATGGTGATGACTACTAAACAACTCTCCCTAAAACCTTCATTCCATACCCCGACTCGTACTCGCTATATTCTCGCCACCTGAGTAGAAAAATGGAACAAAAAGGAAAGGGTGAGCTCAACTAGCCCAGTAAAGAATATTATGACTAAGATAATATACAACAAATTATCGTTAGTCTTCAACAGGGAAAAATCTGATAAAATATAATAGACAACAAGTTTTAGATCAACAAGTGCAGCGGAACAACAATCCATTAGAAGAGTCACGTAGAGAAAGAATTCTACTGTCTTCTAAGGTTTAAAAGTCCATCAACAATATTTTATCCCTGTAACAACAATCAATATACATCTTTAATCATCTTTGCACTACAGGCTAAAGATATTCATTTGTATCACCAGTTGGTCATGTTTATCTCAACACCTGTTCATCTTCGCACTACGGCCAAAGATATTCATTAGTTAATCATTCATCTTTGCACTACATGCCAAAGATATTCATTGGTATCACCATTTGGGACTGAGGATGATGAAAATCAAAACATGGATTAAGCTTTAAGAATAAGGGTCACAATAGATAATTTAGAAGAAAAGATTTTTTTTTTTTGTGAACAGTACCCGTGAACAGTACCCGTGAACAGTACCCGTGAACAGTATCCGTGAACAGTACTCGTGAACAGTACTCGTGAACAGTACCCATGAACAGTACCAGTGAACAGTACCAGTAATGACAAGTTCCAAATTTGATAAAAATTTCAGACCAATATTCCTATGAAATGATATTAGATGAAACGAAATTTCTAATCATTTCAGGAATTATAGAAGCAATACTTACCATAGTAAGTTCAAATTTTAAGAATACGAGATGAAATAATATTGCTTACATAATATGGAGTATGAAAGGAAATAATATTTCTCATGAGTATTGAAAAAAAAAATAATATCCTTTACCTTGGTAAAAACTGAATTTGTCTGGAACCTCGGATATTATTCTGAGAAAATCTTGCAGAAAAACTACGCTCAAAATATTCTTATACTCAAGAAAATACTCACAATACGATAGAAAAATTCTGATTATGAAGATGGTGTGATGAGGAAGGAGGGGTTACCCCCTATTTATAGAAACGGAGGAAAAGAGACAGACGCCTACAATTTCTTCTTCTGCCTAACATACTCATTTTTTTTCCATATGGGTGGAGGCCACCTTTTGAAAAACATGTTGCAGGAAAGAAAAAAAACCAGCCAACTTTGAAAAAAAAAGACAAGGCATGAATCACCTTTGAAAAAATAAAACTAAAGCTCCTGTAACACATTTGACAATCAAGAGTTTGCAGGAAATTCTCACCCACCATTCCCACCAACCAAAATCATGCTAGCCACAAGGTATTCAAATACATCTTGCATATCTAATTAACCACATGCGTATATATATTATAATACTATTATTATTTAAACAATTATAACATATAATAATAATATAATTGAATGAATATTTTATCAGAGCTGTAATTCCACAAAAATATGCCAAACTTTCAACAATTATTTCATGCTAAAATTCCTTCATTTTTAACCGCATAAAATAAATAAATCCATCAAATAAATATTTTCTTATCATATAAATCAATAATTAATTATTTATAAATAATATTACAGAATCACAACTATGACAACCAGGCTGTTCCCAGGAAAGAGGGGGCTTTCCAATAAGGATTTCTCCTTACTGGCGCGCAATTAGGTGACCAAACCTCTCCTTAGACAGAACTTTCTAGACATTGCCAATAATGTTACCTGATAATATTATTCAAATAATATGAATTATTGATCTGATAATGGTAAATATTGTGCAGTGACAATTATTGAAACAATAATAATATAAAATATCAACGCAGCAATTATTGAATCAATAAAATATTGAACAGTAACTCCTGTAGCAATTATTGAGTAGTGTCTTCTTACGTAAGGATCAATAATTCAAAATACTGTGCAATACCGTGTGCTACTGTACAACAACGCGTATTACTGTATTTTAACCACCAGATAACCCAACAGTGTTAACGGTAAAAATTATGTCGTTATTTATAAAAACTCAAATTTGTCGTTTTCTTCATCCGATCGTTATTCTGTTATAGGGCCCACAATTGACTGCGCCGTCGTACGAATATTCCCGACAAAAAGAATATTCCACGACCAAACGAATATTCTCCGACAACAATGATTATTTTATAACCACTTGTTTATTTTGCAAAAATTTGCACATTTCACCCATAACCAAAGCATTATATCAAATTAACCCTTATTAATTTAGAATAATGAATAAAGAAAAATTTAATTTTATTTATAATAAGTTGGGGTCTTACAACCTCCCCTCCTTATGAAATTTCGTCCTCGAAATTGACGTACGCACCTGGTATTTCGAAAAGGTGAGGATACCTCGCTTTCATTTCTGATTCCAACTCCCAGGTCATTTCTTCAATAGCATGGTTTCTCCATAAAACCTTAACTTGTGGTATAACCTTCGTGCGTAGGACATGCTCCTTCCTATCCAAGATCTTGACAGGTACCTCCTCATACGTTAAATCTTCGGCTATCTCATCCGGTTCTAACTCAATGACGTGGTTCGGGTCTTTCACATATTTACGAAGCACAGATATATGAAAAACATTATGAACACGAGACATACTTGGAGGTAACGCGAGTCTATAGGCTACATTACCTACTCGATCAAGAATTTGAAATGGACCAATAAATCGTGGATTAAGCTTTCCTCTCTTCCCGAATCTTGTAACTCCCTTCCATGGGGCAACACGCAACAATACATGATCCCCAACACTAAATTCTACGTCCTTTCGATGAAGATCCGTATAACTCTTTTGTCGATCTTGTGCCGTTTGTATACGTTGTCGAATCGTTTGGATCTTCTCCGTAGTCATACGTACTAACTCGGGTCCCAACAATGTTGCTTCACCCACCTCGTCCCAACATACTGGAGAGCGACACTTTCGTCCATACAATACTTCAAATGGGGCCACACCAATGCTTGCCTGATAACTGTTGTTGTAGGAGAATTCCACCAATGGTAAATATTTATCCCAACTGCCCTTGAAGTCTAGGACACAGAGTCTTAATAAATCTTCAAGAGTTTGAATAGTCCTCTCTGATTGTCCGTCCGTTTGAGGATGGTATGCCGAACTGAATCGTAACTCCGTACCCATAGCTTTTTGCAAGCTAACCCAAAATCTTGAAGTAAATCTTGGGTCTCGATCCGAAACTATGGATACTGGCATGCCATGCAATCTTACAATCTCATTTACGTACATTTGAGCAAGACGTTCAAGGGAATAAGTCTCCCGTATTGGCATGAAATGAGCAGACTTGGTTAATCTATCAACAATAACCCAAATAGCATTAATACCTTGAGAAACCGTAGGAAGACCCGTAACGAAATCCATAGTAATGTGTTCCCACTTCCATTTCGGAATCTCAAGTGGTTGCAATGGACCCTTTGGCACTTGATGCTCCGCCTTTACACGTTGACAAGTTAAACACGTTGAAATAAACTTTGCAATCTCTCTCTTCATATTGTTCCACCAAAATGTATGTCGAAGATCACGATACATTTTGGTACTTGCAGGATGAATTGCAAACGGTGTATTGTGTGCCTCCATCATGATCTTGTACTTCAAATCAGAATCGTTAGGAACACAAAGTCTGGAGTGGACTCGAAGTATTCCTTCTTCATCAATTCTCGCTTCTGGAATGGCACCTTCTTGTACTTTCGTCTTCATATGCATCAGCTCCGGATCGGTGGCTTGAGCAACCTTAACTTTTTCTATTAAAGTTGGCTCTATGCGTATACTTGACATCATCGCACTTGTTCCTGCATATGATCTTCTACTCAACGCGTCAGCTACCACGTTTGCTTTTCCAGGATGGTATTGAATAGTGTGGTCGTAGTCTTTTAATAGCTCGAGCCAACGTCGCTGCCGCATGTTGAGTTCTTTTTGAGTGAAGAAATATTTGAGGCTTTTATGGTCTGAATATATCTCCACTTTCTCCCCATATAAATAGTGCCTCCAGATCTTTAGCGCGAAAACGACTGCTGCCAATTCTAGATCATGAGTAGGATAATTCCTCTCATATTCTTTAAGTTGTCGCGAGGCATAGGCTATGACTTTTCCATGTTGCATGAGAACACAGCCTAACCCTTTGCCTGAAGCATCGCTGTAGATAACAAATCCATCCGAACCAGATGGTATTGTTAGAACAGGTGCTGAAATAAGTCTCCTTTTAAGCTCTTGGAAACTCTTCTCGCATTCCTCGCTCCAAATGAATTTTGTATCCTTCCGAGTTAGATGAGTTAACGGAGTAGCGATTCGAGAAAACCCTTCCACGAATCTCCGATAATAACCAGCTAAGCCCAAAAAGCTACGTACTTCAGTGACCGACTTCGGTTGCTCCCAACTATCTATTGCTTCAATCTTCGTCGGGTCAACAGATACTCCATTTTTTGACACCACGTGCCCAAGGAATGCTACTTCCTCAAGCCAGAACTCGCATTTCTTCAACTTAGCATATAACTTGTTTTCACGAAGCCTTTGGAGTACCAGCTTCAAATGGTGTTCATGATCTTCACGGCTTTTGGAATATATGAGGATGTCATCAATAAAGACAACAACGAATTGATCCAAATAATCCTTGAATACTCGGTTCATCATATCCATGAAAGCAGCAGGAGCATTAGTCAATCCAAAAGACATGACTAAGAATTCATAATGCCCATACCGAGTTCTGAAGGCAGTCTTTGGAATATCCTCAGTTCTAATTTTCAGCTGATGATATCCAGAACGAAGATCGATTTTTGAAAAGAATTGTGCTCCTTGCAACTGGTCAAACAAGTCATCAATACGAGGAAGAGGATACCTATTCTTGATGGTGACATGGTTCAATTCCCGATAGTCAATACAAAGTCGCATACTCCCGTCTTTCTTCTTTACGAATAAAACAGGAACACCCCAAGGAGATGTACTAGGACGAATGAAACCGATGTCTAATAACTCCTGTAGTTGGACTTTTAACTCCTGAAGTTCAATAGGAGCCATTCGATATGGGATTTTAGAAATGGGCTTTGTACCAGGTTCAAGATCAATAAAGAATTCAACTTCACGTTCTGGGGGTAGACCGGGAAGTTCTTCAGGAAATACGTCAGGAAAGTCAATAACAACAGGAATATTATTCAATTTTGACGTGTCTTTATTCAAATCCATAACATGGGCTAAGAAAGCTTGACATCCGTTTTTCAATAAACGAATAGCTTTATGATTAGATATGACATTGATTGATTTTAATGGTTTAGTTGCCTGGATTCGAACAACAGGTTGATTAGGAATATGAAAACTAACAACCTTACGAAAACAATCAATTTTGGCATGATGAGTAGTTAACCAATCAATCCCTAAAATTACATCAAAAGCAAGTATCTTTAAAGAGATAAGGTCAACAGGTAAGGTGATGGTGCCAACTTGAATCAAACAAGATTTATAAACAGTGGACGTGATGAAAGTTTCTCCTAACGGAGTTTCCACAGATAAGTCAAAGTCTAATTTCTCCGGAGTCAAGTTTAAACGTTGAGCACAAGCAGGAGAGATAAATGAATGGGTAGCACCGATATCTAGTAAGGTATAAACTTCGCAAGAATTTATAAATAGCTTACCCGTGATCACCTCGTTTGGGTTCCTCGCATGTTGACCAGTCACAACAAACGCTCTTCCAGGAACCATTGACTTTGGCTTTTCTGGGACAGTCTTTTGAGTCACCGTCCCCGCTGAACTAGGTTTCGCTACCGTACAATCTCGAGTGATATGTCCTTCCTTTCCACAATTATAGCATACCTTGAACTGTTGTGGGCAGTTTGGACTGATATGTCCCTCTTTCCCGCACTTATAGCATATAACCGGTGGTCTTTCTCCTCCCTTAGAACCAGTTGCTGCCGGCACTGTCGTCTTCACATGGTCGTTGTTAAATCTCCTCTTTTTAAAATCTCCTCCTGACTCGCTTCTTCTATTTTCATAGCCATGATTACCACCAAAGTGGTTACCATTTTTGTCCATCTTTTTCTTTCTCCACTGGTTATCGTTATTTTGTTGACTGCTATCTCCGGTATGATCCTGATTGTGGTACCTAGGTTGACCGTACTCGTTATCTCGCTCCAACAATTGAGCCCTGTTAACAACATCTGAATAGAGAGAAAATTTATGAGAGATGAGATATTGTCGTATGCCGGGTTTCAAACCTCTCAGAAACATCCGCGTCATACGTTCCTCATTCTCCACCAAATGAGGTGCAAACCTGGATAACTCTGCAAACTTTGCCTCGTACTGAGACACCGTCATGTTATTTTGTTCTAATCTGATGAACTCCACTTCCTTCATATGACGAACACTTTCAGGAAAGTATTTGTCATTAAATAGTTTCTGAAACGTCTCCCAAGACATGCTGAGTGCTGCTGGATGGGTACGCTTCACAGACTCCCACCAGTAGTCTGCCTCGCCACGGAACATAAAGGTGGCGAATGGAACCTTCTGTTCCTCCGTGCATCCCAAGACATCGAATATCTTGGTAATTTGCTTGCCCATGTCTCCGCCATGATCGGATCCGGCTTTCCCTTAAATTCTGGTGGTCCCAACTCTTTGAACTGCTTGGCTGTGACAACCCGTGAATTGTTATCATTTCCTCCTGTATTTTGAACACGAGTCTCCCTCGTCTGATTTTGCATGAACTGCAAAAAGCTTCTAAACATTGCGTCGTTCATCGTCTGATCAGTGGTGTTGTTTCCAGGAGGAACATTGCCAGCCTGTTGCACGTTCTCCTCGTTGGTGAGTACAGGCGTCACCACGGTCTTATTTCCACTGTTAATATTCTCAGTTGACATTCTCAAATACTGTCATAAAACAAGGGTTAATTAAGGAAATCAATATATCACATAATATCCCTATATACTGACCAATTAACAAATAAGCTTAGGTAGAACACACTAGCGAAGGATTTACTCGTCTCTCCCCTCCTATTTCTATTCCCCGATCTCCGCCAGAGATCATATCCCTAAGCTCTGATACCAACTGTGACACCCCCAAAACAGGTATACATCACCCATTCTGAGTTGTCAATACATGGTTTAGAAACAACTACAACTTTATTATTACAACATGAAAATTATGAGTTTAAATACAGATATTGCCATCTAGACAATATCCACATACAAATAAATCCCCATCATATTTATTGATACATTATTTTATAAAAATGGTGATGACTACTAAACAACTCTCCCTAAAACCTTCATTCCATACCCCGACTCGTACTCGCTATATTCTCGCCACCTGAGTAGAAAAATGGAACAAAAAGGAAAGGGTGAGCTCAACTAGCCCAGTAAAGAATATTATGACTAAGATAATATACAACAAATTATCGTTAGTCTTCAACAGGGAAAAATCTGATAAAATATAATAGACAACAAGTTTTAGATCAACAAGTGCAGCGGAACAGCAATCCATTAGAAGAGTCACGTAGAGAAAGAATTCTACTGTCTTCTAAGGTTTAAAAGTCCATCAACAATATTTTATCCCTGTAACAACAATCAATATACATATTTAATCATCTTTGCACTACAGGCTAAAGATATTCATTTGTATCACCAGTTGGTCATGTTTATCTCAACACCTGTTCATCTTCGCACTACGGCCAAAGATATTCATTAGTTAATCATTCATCTTTGCACTACATGCCAAAGATATTCATTGGTATCACCATTTGGGACAGAGGATGATGAAAATCAAAACATGGATTAAGCTTTAAGAATAAGGGTCACAATAGATAATTTAGAAGAAAAGTTTTTTTTTTTTTTTGTGAACAGTACCCGTGAACAGTACCCGTGAACAGTACCCGTGAACAGTATCCGTGAACAGTACTCGTGAACAGTACCAGTGAACAGTACCAGTAATGACAAGTTCCAAATTTGATAAAAATTTCAGACCAATATTCCTATGAAATGATATTAGATGAAACGAAATTTCTAATCATTTCAGGAATTATAGAAGCAATACTTACCATAGTAAGTTCAAATTTTAAGAATACGAGATGAAATAATATTGCTTACATAATATGGAGTATGAAAGGAAATAATATTTCTCATGAGTATTGAAAAAAAAAATAATATCCTTTACCTTGGTAAAAACTGAATTTGTCTGGAACCTCGGATATTATTCTGAGAAAATCTTGCAGAAAAACTACGCTCAAAATATTCTTATACTCAAGAAAATACTCACAATACGATAGAAAAATTCTGATTATGAAGATGGTGTGATGAGGAAGGAGGGGTTACCCCCTATTTATAGAAACGGAGGAAAAGAGACAGACGCCTACAATTTCTTCTTCTGCCTAACATACTCATTTTTTTTTCCATATGGGTGGAGGCCACCTTTTGAAAAACATGTTGCAGGAAAGAAAAAAAACCAGCCAACTTTGAAAAAAAAAAGACAAGGCATGAATCACCTTTGAAAAAATAAAACTAAAGCTCCTGTAACACATTTGACAATCAAGAGTTTGCAGGAAATTCTCACCCACCATTCCCACCAACCAAAATCATGCTAGCCACAAGGTATTCAAATACATCTTGCATATCTAATTAACCACATGCGTATATATATTATAATACTATTATTATTTAAACAATTATAACATATAATAATAATATAATTGAATGAATATTTTATCAGAGCTGTAATTCCACAAAAATATGCCAAACTTTCAACAATTATTTCATGCTAAAATTCCTTCATTTTTAACCGCATAAAATAAATAAATCCATCAAATAAATATTTTCTTATCATATAAATCAATAATTAATTATTTATAAATAATATTACAGAATCACAACTATGACAACCAGGCCGTTCCCAGGAAAGAGGGGGCTTTCCAATAAGGATTTCTCCTTACTGGCGCGCAATTAGGTGACCAAACCTCTCCTTAGACAGAACTTTCTAGACATTGCCAATAATGTTACCTGATAATATTATTCAAATAATATGAATTATTGATCTGATAATGGTAAATATTGTGCAGTGACAATTATTGAAACAATAATAATATAAAATATCAACGCAATAATTATTGAATCAATAAAATATTGAACAGTAACTCCTGTAGCAATTATTGAGTAGTGTCTTCTTACGTAAGGATCAATAATTCAAAATACTGTGCAATACCGTGTGCTACTGTACAACAACGCGTATTACTGTATTTTAACCACCAGATAACCCAACAGTGTTAACGGTAAAAATTATGTCGTTATTTATAAAAACTCAAATTTGTCGTTTTCTTCATCCGATCGTTATTCTGTTATGGGGCCCACAATTGACTACGCCGTCGTACGAATATTCCCGACAAAAAGAATATTCCACGACCAAACGAATATTCTCCGACAACAATGATTATTTTATAACCACTTGTTTATTTTGCAAAAATTTGCACATTTCACCCATAACCAAAGCATTATATCAAATTAACCCTTATTAATTTAGAATAATGAATAAAGAAAAATTTAATTTTATTTATAATAAGTTGGGGTCTTACATTAATATTGGTAAATATTTATTAAATTAATTCCCCGGAAACGGCGCCAAAAACTTGTTGGGTAAAATCTAGTTACGCACAACACGCAAGTATACGTGGTCAAAAATTAATAAAGTGATAAGTTGAGTATCGTTCCCACAGAGAATTATTTAACAAAAATCACCAAGTACTAACCCGTAACCAACTCAATCTTATTTAAACGAATGAATTTTAAATTATATAAATTAAACTACTATTAAATTACACTAATTATAATTACAACTAATTAAAAATCAGATTACGGAGATTTAAGATCACAACTTCATTTATTGCTTCATTTAAGTTAATACACTTCTCATCAATTATTTTCTATCTTAAATCGTTAATCAAGAACACTAAGGCAGATAAAACCACCTCTCGATGCATAATACACATACTCACTTAAATCCACAGATGATAGAATTAAACAAGACACCCTAATTAACTAATCCACTATATCTCTATGTGAATTATAATTAAAAAAGATTTAAAGCACAAGTTCTCTATAAGATTACATGCGATGTTAGGTATATCTCTATCCTAGACATAAATTATGTATTCCAACGCCATGCAGAAAACACAATCACATGCTATTATGATTAGATTTAAATCTAAACTTCATCTCTCGAGTTCATATAGATTATCACAGTAATTGATGGATAATCAATTAAACAATTAAGTCCAAATCAAAATAGACAATCTTCACGATAGAACATAATAATTAATAGCGAAGCATATTAAAATAAACTACACAATAAGATCCATTGTAATCTCAAACAAAGAATTTGTAAGACCCCAACTTTTTGAATAAAGATGAATTTTTTATAAATATCATTTTTGAATATTATGGAGTAAATTTGATATAATGTTATAGTTGTGAGTAATATTTATAAATTTTGCAAAGTACGCAAGTTGTATATAATATTCGATTGGTCGGGGAATATTCATTTTAACAGGGAATATTCGTATAACGGCACAATCATTGGTGGACCCCACAATGAAATTATTGTCGGATTGAAAAAACGAAAAAAATATTTTATTGAAAATAACGGCGGAAGTTTTACCATTAATACTGTTGAACTACTCGGTAGTAAAAGTACAGTAATACGCGTGGTTGTATAGTAGCACACGGTATTGATTATTGATGCTTATGTGATAAGTCATTCAGTTTTGTTTTATTGGTATTATTAATTTAATAAAATAGAAAAGCTTTTTATATAAAACATAATACTTTTATAAAGTTATTCGTTTTATTAGGCTAATATTAAAATCTTTTTATATAAAACAAAATACTTTTATAAAGTTATCTGTTTTATTAGACAATAATTAAAATATATTATATTTTATTATGCATAGTGCCTGAATAGTGTTTGCATAGTAAAATCTTTTATAAAGTTATTCGTTTTATTAGATAATAAATAGAATATTTTATATTTTATTTAAAAGATTTTGCTTTAAATATGGACCGTCAGATTAAAGTAAATCAATCTGGACCGTTCATGAGTTAGTTACTATGCATTCCATTTTTCTATAAATAGAAGCTCATTCCTTCATTATTTCTCACGAATTCACTGAAACTCTAGAGAGATAAACTATAGAGAGAGACTATAGAGAGATAAAAGAAAAGTATTCTGCTACTGAACTACTTTTATATTCAGTTTCTTTTACGGTAAGGGGTGTTATTCTTTCTTATTCATGAATAGAACTGTTGTTATTCCATTTCTTATTATTCTGTTGGATTAACCTGTATACGCGGTCTACCCTATACTTGGTGACATTCTTCTATTATTCTGTTGGAACATCTTGTCTGTGTGTTTTACACCGGACCTGGTTCCATCTTTATTATTACATCCTGTCTGTGTGTTTTACACCGGACCTGGTTCCGTCTTATTATTATTCTGTTAGAACATCCTGTCTGTGTGTTTTACACCGGACCTGGTTCCGTCTTTATTATTTTGTTAGAACATCCTGTCGGTGCAAATTTTGCCTGACCTGGTTCCGTTATTATTATTCTGTTGGAATAACCTGTCTATGCGAAGTACCGCATGCATGGTGATTTCTTTTGTTATTCCATTCTTTATTATACTCAATTGGTTAAAGTTTTGACTTCTATAATCCATGAAATTAGTAGAATATCCTTGATATTTGCGCTTCATCCAGTATCTTTTCATGGAAATATTCTTCTGATCATTCTTGAATTTTACTCTACAAAACAGTATCATGTTGACAATTTGGACGTTAATAATTCCTAGATAAAATAATTCTTGAACTTGTTTTATTGAATTCTTATATCATTGTCATCATTCTCATGTTTATATTTTGTTGAAAGTCATCTTTGGCCTGTAGTGCATAGATAGACTTGGTATGATTATGACAAGGGATTATTCGGTGTAATCATGATCGTAATGTTACAAATGATGTGGTAAAAGTTCTCATTGGCCCGTAGTGCATTGATGGACAGTTGTTGGCATGATCATGACCATTAATGAGTACACAAATATTCTTGGCCCGTAGTGCATGGATAATTGTGGTCATGATACTAAAGAATATCCTTGGCCGTAGTGCAGGGGTGATTCGATGATGTGAAATATTTATTAAGCTGAGTCTCAGCGATAATTGTGATGAAAAACCTTTTTAATCATAAAGATAGTAGATTTTATTTTCTACTTGACTCTTTTAATGGATTGCTTGTTCCGCTGTAGTTAAACTTGATGTCTATTATATTTTATCAGTTTAACATTGTTGGAGACTAATGATAATTTATTCTGCATTATCTTAGTCATAATATTTCTTACTGGGCTAGTTGAGCTCACCCTTTTCTTTCATTGTTCTCTTCAGGAAATGAGAACATAGTAGGGACTAGTCGGGGAACGGAGCGACGGTCCAGAGGATAGCATTAGTAGTCCTCACTATTCTGAGAAATAGTGTGTTAATAATTATAATGAGGACTCCTTTTGAGTTTGTATAATCTCTAGTAGACAATAATTGTATTCAAACTCACAGTTATGTTTTGTCGTATTGTACACGACAGTTTTATTAGTAAGTTGTACTTGAATTTTGTACCATGTATCTGACGACCAAAGATGGGTGATGTATACCTAATTTTGGGGGCGTCACATTGTATATAATATTCGATTGGTCGAGGAATATTCATTTTAACAGGGAATATTCGTATAACGGAACAATCATTAGTGAACCCCACAACGAAATTATTGTCGGATTGAGAAAACGACAAAAATATTTTATTGAAAATAATGGCGAAAGTTTTACCATTACTACTGTTGAATTACTCGGTAGTAAAAGTACAGTAATACACGTGGTTGCATAGTAGCACACAGTATTGATTATTGATGTTTATGTGATAAGTCACTCAGTTTTATTTTATTGGTATTATTAATGTAATAAAACAGAAAAGCTTTTTATATAAAACAAAATACTTTTATAAAGTTATTCGTTTTGTTAGACTAATAGTAAAAAAAATTTATATAAAATAGAATACTTTTAAAAAGTTATCTATTTTATTAGACAATAAATAGAATATATTATATTTTATTATGCATAGTGTTTGCATAGTGCCTGCATAGTATTTGCATAGTAAAATCTTTTATAAAGTTATTCGTTTTATTAGATTATAAATAGAATATATTATATTTTATTTAAAAGATTTTGCTTTAAATATGGACCGTCAGATTAAAGTAAATCAATCTGGACCGTTCATGAGTTAGTTACTATGCAGTCCATTTTTCTATAAATAGAAGCTCATTCCTTCATTATTTCTTACGAATTCACTGAAACTCTAGAGAGATAAACTATAGAGAAAAAGAAGAAAATTATTCTACTACTTTACTACTTATATATCTAGTACTCTTCTTCTTAAGGTAGGGGGTATTATTTCTTTTGTATTCATGAAGAGAACTTCTGTTATTCCATTCTTTATTATTATGTTGGAATAACATGTATACGCGGACTTCCCTATACTTGGTGAAATTCTCCTGTTATTCTATTCTTTATTATTCTGTTAGAATATCCTGTTTGTGCGTTTTACGCCGGACCTGGTTCCAGTATTTATTATTCTATTGGAATATCCTGTCTGTGCGTTTTACGCCGGACCTGGTTCCAGTCTTTATTATTCTGTTGGAATATCCTGTCTGTGCATTTTACGCCGGACCTGGTTCCAGTATTTATTATTTTGTTGGAATATCATATATGTGCGTTTTACGCCGGACCTGGTTCTGTTATTTATTATTCTGTTGGAATAACCTGCATGTGCGGTCTATCGCATGCATGGTGATTTCTTTTGTTATTTCATTCTTTATTATACTAAGTTGATTAAAACTTTGACTTCTATACTCCATGAAATTGGTGGAATATCCTTGATATTTACGCTTCATCCAGTATCTTTTCATGGAAATATTCTTCTGAGCATTCTTGAATTTTACTCTACAAAGCAGTATCATATTGACAATTTGGACCTTATCATTTCCTAGATAAATTAATTCTTGAACTTGTTGTATTGAATTCTTATATCATTTTTGTGACGCCCCCAAAACAGGTATACATCACCTATTCTGAGTCGCCAAATACATGGTACAGAATACAAATACAACTTAATTATACAACTATCGTGCAAGGTACGGCAAAACATAAGCTTTGAGTTTTAATACAAATATTTTCGTTTAGACAATATACAAACTCAAATTCAATATTATTACATTTATTTTCCCACTATTTCACTGAATACTGAGGACTACTAATGATATCATCTGGTCCGTCACTCCGTTCCCCGACTAATCCCTGCTACGTTCTCATTTCCTGAAGAGAACAATGAAAGTAAAAGGGTGAGTTCAACTAGCCCAGTAGGAAATATTATGACTAAGATAATGCAGAATATATTATCGTTAGCCTTCAAAAGTGTTAAACTGATATAATATAACAACCATCAAGTTTAACTGCAGCGGAACAAACAATCCATTAAAAGAGTCAAGTAGAGAATAAAATCTACTATCTTTTATGATTTAAAAGGTTTTTCATCACTTTTATCGCTGGGACTCATCTTAATAAATAATCCACATCACCAAATCACCCCTGTACTACGGCCAAGGATATTCTTTAGTATCACGACCATAATTATCTATGCACTACGGGCCAAGAATATTTGTGTATTCATTAATGGTCATGATCATGCCAACAACTGTCCATCAATGCACTACGGGCCAATGATAAATTTTACAACATCATTTGTAACATTACGGTCATGATTACAACGAATAATCCCTGGTCATAATCATACCAAGTCCATCTATGCACTACAGGCCACAGATGACTTTTAAAAAATATAAACATGAGGATGATGACAATGATATAAGAATTCAATAAAAATATGTTCAAGAATTATTTTATCCAGGAATCAATAACATCCAAATTGTCAACATGATACTGCTTTGTGGAGTAAAATTCAAGAATGCTCAGAAGAATATTTCAATGAAAAGATACTGGATGAAGCACAAATATTAAGGATATTCCACTAATTTCATGGAGTATAGAAATCAAAACGTTAACCAACTAGGTATAACAAGGAATGGAATAACAAAAGAAATCACCAGGAATGCGATAGACTGCACAGGCAGGTTATTACAACAGAATAATAAATAACTGAATTAGGTCCGGCGTAAAACGCACAGACAGGATATTCCAACAGAATAATAAAGACTGAATCAGGTCCGGCGTTAAACGCACAGACAGGATATTCCAACAGAATAATAAAGACGGAACCAGGTCCGGCGTAGAACGCACAAATAGGATGCTCCAACAGAATGATAAATAATGGAACCAGGTCCGGCGTAAACGCACAAACAGGATGTTCCAACAGAATGATAAAGAATGGAATAACAAAAGAATTTCACCAAATATAGGGTATCCCGCGTATACAGGTTATTCCAATAGAATAATAAAGAATGGAATAACAGAATAATTTCACCAAGTATAGGGTAGCCCACGTATACAGGTTATTCCAATAGGGTGCGTACCTGGTATGTCGAAAAGGTAAGGATATCTTTATTTCATCTTAGATTCTAACTCCCAGGTCATTTCTTCCACATCGTGGTTTCTCCACAAAACTTTAACTTGAGGTATAACCTTGGAACGTAGAATATGATCCTTTTTATCCAAGATTTTAACAGGTAACTCTTCATATATTAAATCTTCCTCTATCTCATCTGGTTCTAATTCAATAATGTGGTTCGGGTCTTTCACATATTTACGTAACATAGATATGTGAAAAACGATATGAACACGAGACATACATGGCGGTAAAGTGAGTCTATACGCCACAGTTCCTACTCGATCAAGGATTAAAAATGGGCCAATGAATCGAGGGTTGAGCTTTTCTCTCTTTTCAAATCTCGTGACTCCCTTCTATGGAGCAACACGTAATAACACATGATCTCCAATATCGAATTTCACGTCCTTTCAATGATGATCAACATAACTCTTTTATTGATCTTGTGAGATTTTTATACGTTGTCGGATAATTTAAATCTTTTATGTAGTCATACGTACCAACTCCGGTCCCAACAACGTTGCTTCACCCACCTCATCCCAGTATATTGGAGAACGACACTTTCTTCCATACAACGCCTCAAATAGAGCCATGTCAATACTTGCTTGATAACTGTTGTTATAGGAAAACTCCACCAATAGTAGGACTTATCCCAACTTCCCTTGAAGTCAAGGACACAGAGTCTTAATAGATCTTTAAGAGTTTGAATGGTCCTCTCTGACTGTCCTTCCGTCTGAGGATGATATGCCGAGCTAAATCGTAAATCTGTGCCCATAACTTTTTACAAACTAACCTAAAATCTTGAAGTGAATCTTGGGTCTCGATCAGAAACTATGGATATTGGCATACCATGCAGTCTTACAATCTTGTTTATGTACATACGAGCAAGACGTTCAAGTGTATAAGTTTCTCGTATAGGTAGGAAATGAGCAGACTTGGTCAATCTATCAACAATGACCCAAATTGCATCTATGCCTTGAGAAACCTTGGGAAGACCAGTAACGAAATCCATGGTAATGTGTTCCCACTTCCATTCTGGAATTTCAAGTGGTTGCAATGGACCTTTTGGTACTTGATGCTCCGCCTTGACTCGTTAACAAGTTAAACACCTTGAGATAAATTTTGTTATCTCTCTCTTCATATTGCTCCACCAAAATGTATGTCAAAGATCACGATTCATTTTGGTACTCCCAGGATGGATTGCAAACGGTGTGTTGTGCGCCTCCATCATGATTTTATACTTTAAATCAGGGTTGTTAGGAACACAAAGTCTGGAGTTGACTCGAAGTATTCATTCTTCATCGATTCTTACTTCCGGCATAGCACCTTCTTGTACTTTCTTCCTCATACGCATCAGCTCCAGGTCTGTAGCTTGAGAAGCTTTAACTTTATCGATTAAAGTCGGTTTTACTCGTATATTCGCCATCATCACATGGATCCCAGGAGTCTTTATCTCTAACTCCGTCATTTGTAATTCATACAAAATGGGCCTTTGCGTTGACAATATTACACTCGTACCCGCATATGATCTTTTACTCAGTGTATCAGCTACTACGTTCGCTTTTCTAGGATGGTATTGAATAGTATGATCATAATTTTTCAACAGTTCGAGCCAACGTCGTTGTCGCATGTTGAGTTCCTTTTGAGTGAAGAAATATTTGAGGCTTTTATGATCCGTATAGATCTCCATTTTATCCCCATACAGGTAATGCCTCCAAATTTTAAGCGCAAAAACGACAACTGCCAACTCTAGATCATGAGTAGGATAATTCTTCTCAAATTCTTTGAGTTGTCTTGAGGCATAGGCTATGACTTTTCCATGTTGCATGAGAACACATCCTAACCCTTTACCCGAAGCATCACTGTAGATGACAAATCCCTCCGAGACAGATGGTATTGTCAGAAAAGGTGCTGAAATGAGTCTCCTCTTGAGTTCTTAAAAACTCTTCTCACATTCCACGCTCCAACCAAATTTTGTATCTTTTTGAGTCAGCTGTGTTAATGGAGTAGCAATTTGAGAAAACCCTTCTACGAATCTCCGATAATAACCAGCTAAGACGAGAAAGCTACATACTTCGGTCACTGATTTAGGTTGCTCCCAGCTTTGAATTGCTTCAATCTTTGCCGGGTCAACAGATATCCCATGATTTGATATCACGTGCCCAAGGAATACAACTTCCTCAAGCCAGAACTCGCATTTCTTCAACTTGGCATATAGCTTGCTTTCACGAAGCTTTTGGAGTATCCACCTCAAGTGTTGCTCATGATTTTCACGGCTTTTGGAATATATGAGGATGTCATCAATAAAGACGACCACAAAATGATCCAAATATTCCTTGAATACTCGGTTCATCATATCCATGACGGCAGCAGGAGCATTAGTCAATCCAAATGACATGACTAGGAATTCATAATTCCCGTACCGAGTTCTGAAAGCCGTCTTTGGAATGTCATCGGTTCTAATCTTCAATTGATGATATCCTGAACGAAGATCAATCTTTGAAAAGAATTTGGCGCCTTGCTACTGGTCAAACAGGTCATCAATACGTGGCAATGGGTACCTATTTTTGATGGTGACATGATTCAACTCCCGATAATCAATACAAAGTCGCATACTCCCATCTTTCTTCTTCATGAATAGAACAGGAGCACCCCAAGGAGACGTACTAGGACGAATGAAACCAATGTCTAACAATTCCTGCAACTGGGTCTTTAACTCCTGAAGTTCAATAGGAGCCATTCGATATGGGGCTTTGGAAATGGGTTTTGTACCGGGTTCAAGGTCGATACAAAATTCAATTTCACACTCTGGGGGTAGGCCAGGAAGTTCTTCGGGGAATATGTCAGGAAATTTATTAACAACAAAAATATCATTCAAAACTGACATATTTTTGTTTAGATCCGTGACATTAGCTAAGAAAGCTTGACATTCGTTTTTCAATTAACGAATAGATTTATGGCTTGAAATGACATTGATTGATTTTAATGGTTTAGTTTTTTGAAATCGCATAATAGGTTGGTTAGGAATATGAAAGCTAACAACCTTACGAAAATAATCAATTTTTGCATGATGAGTAGTTAACCAATCAATCCCTAGAATCACGTCAAATGTAAGTATTTTCAATGAAATAAGATCGACAGGTAATGTGAGGGTACCAATTTGAACCAAACAAGACTTATAAACAGTGGATGTAATGAAGGTTTCTCCCAACGGAGTTTCAATATATAAGGTCAAAGTCTAATTTTTCCAGAGTCAAATTTAATCGTTGAGCGCAAGTATGAGAAATAAAAGAATGGGTAGAAACCGGTATCAAATAAGGTATAGAGTTCGCTAGAGTTTATGATAAGCTTAGCTGTGATGACCTCGTTCGGGTTCCTTGCTTTCTGGGAGGTCACAACAAATGCTCTCCCTTGCACCACTTTGACTTTTCTGGGTCGGCCTTTGGTGCCTCCATCCTAGCTGAACTTGTCTTCGGTGAACGACAAAATCGGGCTAGGTGACCTTCTCTTCCACAATTATAACACGCTTTGGATGGCATCGCGCAGTTTGGACTGATATGTCCCTCCCCTCCGCATTTGAAGCATATGATAGGTGGTCGTTCTCCTTCCTTAACCACGGTTGCTGGTGCTGACGTCTTTTCATCATTGTTGAATCTCCTTTTCTTGAATTGTCCATTTTTACTGTCTTGGCCATGATTACCACCGAAGTGGTTACCATTTTTGGCATGTTGATTCCCTCCACGTTTGTTGTCACCGCTTCGATGACTGATACCACTGGTATTTTCATGCTGCCGGTTGCTTTCTCTTGGTTGCGTTGACTCGTTACCGCTCTCCAATAACTGAGCCCTATTTACAACATCTAAGTACAAACACAGTTTATGAGAAATAAGATATTGACGTATCTACGGTTTCAAACCTCTTAAAAATATTCGTGTCATTCGCTCCTCATTATCAACCAAATGGGATGCAAACCGGGATAACTCCGCAAATTTAGCCTCGTATTGCAACACGGTCATATTGGTTTACTCCAACTTGATAAACTCTACCTCTTTCATGTGACGAATACTTTCGGGAAAGTACTTGTCGTTGAATAGCTCTTGGAACTTCTCCCAAGACATCTTAAGTGCGTCAGGATGGGTACGTTTTACATATTTCCACCAGTAATCTGCCTCTTCACGCAACATGAAGGTGGCGAAGGGAACCTTTTGCTCCTCAGAGCATCCCAAGACATCAAATATCTTGTTAATCTACTTTATCCACGCTTCCGCCTTAAGTGGTTTTGGCTCTCCAATAAACTCGGGTGGTCCCAGCTCCTTGAACTGTTTAGCGGTGATCGTTCGAGAGTTTCCAGTATTTCCACCTGCATTTTGAATAGGAACCTCTCTCGCCTGATGTTGCATAAATTGCATAAAGCCTCTGAACATTCCATCGTTCATCATTTGGTCAGTGTTGTTGTTTGTATGAGGATTGTCACCTTCCTGATGCACATTATTCTGATTGTTGATCTATGGACACTCAACGATCTCTTGTGCCCCATTGTTATTCTCAATATTCTCGGATGCCATTTTCAAATACTGCCACAAAACAAGGGTTAATTGACATGCAACATATTATCTCTATACTCTGACCAACCAATTAAATACCAAAAAATTAGGTAGGTCATACTAGCGAAGGAATTCCCCGTCTCACCCCTCCTAGTTCTAGTCTCACATCTTAGCCAGGGATCATATCCCTAAGCTTTGATACCAACTGTGATGCCTCCAAAACAGGTATGCATCACCTATTCTGAGTCGCCAAATACATGGTACAGAATACAAATATAACTTAATTATACAACTGTCGTGCAAGGTACGACAAAACATAAGTTGTGATTTTTAATACAAATATTATCGTCTAGACAATATACAAACTCAAATTCAATATTATTACATTTATTTTCCCACTATTTCACTGAATACTGAGGACTACTAATGATATCATCTGGTCCGTCACTCCGTTCCCCGACTAATCCCTGCTACGTTCTCATTTCCTGAAGAGAACAATGAAAGTAAAAGGGTGAGTTCAACTAGCCCAGTAGGAAATATTATGACTAAGATAATGCAGAATATATTATCGTTAGCCTTCAAAAGTGTTAAACTGATATAATATAACAACCATCAAGTTTAACTGCAGCGGAACAAGCAATCCATTAAAAGAGTCAAGTAGAGAATAAAATCTACTATCTTTTATGATTTAAAAGGTTTTTCATCACTTTTATCGCTGGGACTCATCTTAATAAATAATCCACATCACCAAATCACCCCTGTACTACGGCCAAGGATATTCTTTAGTATCACGACCACAATTATCTATGCACTACGGGCCAAGAATATTTGTGTATTCATTAATGGTCATGATCATGCCAACAACTGTCCATCAATGCACTACGGGCCAATGATAAATTTTACCACATCATTTGTAATATTACGGTCATGATTACACCGAATAATCCCTGGTCATAATCATACCAAGTCCATCTATGCACTGCAGGCCACAGATGACTTTCAAAAAATATAAACATGAGGATGATGACAATGATATAAGAATTCAATAAAAACATGTTCAAGAATTATTTTATCCAGGAATCAATAACATCCAAATTGTCAACATGATACTGCTTTGTGGAGTAAAATTCAAGAATGCTCAGAAGAATATTTCAATGAAAAGATACTGGATGAAGCACAAATATTAAGGATATTCCACTAATTTCATGGAGTATAGAAATCAAAACATTAACCAACTAGGTATAACAAGGAATGGAATAACAAAAGAAATCGCCAGGAATGCGATAAACTGCACAGGCAGGTTATTACAACAGAATAATAAATAACTGAATTAGGTCCGGCGTAAAACGCACAGACAGGATATTCCAACAGAATAATAATGACTGAATCAGGTCCGGCGTTAAACGCACAGACAGGATATTCTAACAGAATAATAAAGACGGAACCAGGTCCGGCGTAGAACGCACAAACAGGATGCTCTAACAGAATGATAAATAATGGAACCAGGTCCGGCGTAAACGCACAAACAGGATGTTCCAACAGAATGATAAAGAATGGAATAACAAAAGAATTTCACCAAATATAGGGTATCCCGCGTATACAGGTTATTCTAATAGAATAATAAAGAATGGAATAACAGAATAATTTCACCAAGTATAGGGTAGCCCACGTATACAGGTTATTCCAATAGAATAATAAAGAATGGAATAATAGAAGTTCTCTTCATGGATAAGAAAGAAATAATACTCCCTACCTTGGAAAAACTGGATACTGGAATAGTGAAGTAGCAAACTTCTCTTCTTCTTTCTCTCTATAATAATCGCTCTAAAGCTTTTGTGAATTGGTGAGAAATGAAGGAAGAATGAACTTCTATTTATAGGAAAATATAGTTTCGATAATTGCAGTTTTGGGCTTGGAAAATTACAGTACAATACCACCAACTTTTCTTTCATTTTTAATTTAGTCCTGCAAGTATTATCAAACTTGCACCACCTCCCCTAATAGTAAATAATGTGAATCAATAGTTCAATCATGTGAATCAATAGTATAATCATGTGAAAAATACGAATTACAGTATAGTACCTCCATCTAAACCTCCATTTTTAACTTAGTCATGCAAGTATTATCAATCTTGCACCAACTCTCCTAATAGTAAATAATGTGATTTAATAGTACACACATGTGAACAAATAGTAATATAAGCATGTGAATTAGTAGCAATTAATTGCTCATTTATCCAATAAATTACCCGATTTATCAATATAACCCCTAGACATCAATTATCATCAGAATTGATGTCGATTTCCACTAACACTAATAATCCCAACACAATGGAACTATCAAAATTCATTTTTAATCAACATAACTTATTCATCATTAATATTATAACTCACAATATTTAACAACCAGGTCATTCCCAGGAAAGAGGAGGCTTTCCGATAAGGATTTCTCCTTATTGGCGCGCAATTAGGTGACCAAACCTCTCCTTGACAGAACTTCTAGACATTGCCAATATTGCAAATAATAATATGAATAACTTTGTCGTCTCAATTATTGATTTAATAATATAAAATATTATGTAAATGATACTGTGACAATAATTGAATCAATAATATGAGAGATATGATGCAGCAATTACTGTAGCAATAATTGAGTATAACTGAGTGACTTTTCACGTAAGTATCAATAATCAATACAGTGTGCTACTATGCAACCACGCATATTGTTGTACTTTTAACAACGGGTGTTTCAACAGTTAACGGTAAAACTTCCGCCGTTATTTTCATAAAGTATTTTTGTCGTTTTCTCAATCCGACAATAATTCCGTTGTGGGGGTCCACCAATGATTGTGCCATTGTACGAATATTCCCTGTTAAAACGAATATTCCCCGACCAATCGAATATTATATAACAACTTATGTACTTTACAAAATTTGTAAATATTACCCACAACTATAACATTATATCAAATCCACACCATAATATTCAAAAATATATTTCGAGAAAATTTAATCTTTATTCAAAAAGTTGGGGTCTTACAACCTCCCCTTCTTATGAAATTTTGTCCTGAAAATTAGGGTACGTACCTGGTATGTCGAAAAGGTAAGGATATCTTGATTTCATCTTAGATTCTAACTCCCAGTTCATTTCTTCCACATCGTGGTTTCTCCACAAAACTTTAACATGAGGTATAACCTTGGAGCGTAGAATATGATCCTTTTTATCCAAGATTTTAACAGGTAACTCTTCATATATTAAATCTTCCTCTATCTCATCTGGTTCTAATTCAATAATGTGGTTCGGGTCTTTCACATATTTACGTAACATAGATATGTGAAAAACGTTATGAACACGAGACATACATGGCGGTAAAGCGAGTCTATACGCCACAGTTCCTACTCGATCAAGGATTAAAAATGGGCCAATGAATCGAGGGTTGAGCTTTTCTCTCTATCCAAATCTCGTGACTCCCTTCCATGTAATAACACATGATCTCCAATATCGAATTCCACGTCCTTTCAATGATGATCAACATAACTCTTTTATCGATCTTGTGAGATTTTTATACGTTGTCGGATCATTTAAATCTTTTATGTAGTCATACGTACCAACTCCGGTCCCAACAACGTTGCTTCACCCACCTCATCCCAGTATATTGGAGAACGACACTTTCTTCCATACAACGCCTCAAATGGAGCCATGTCAATACTTGCTTGATAACTGTTGTTGTAGGAAAACTCCACCAATAGTTGGACTTATCCCTAACTTCCCTTGAAGTCAAGGACACAGAGTCTTAATAGATCTTTAAGAGTTTGAATGGTCCTCTCTGACTGCCCGTCCGTCTGAGGATGATATGCCGAGCTAAATCGTAAATCCGTGCCCATAGCTTTTTACAAACTAACCCAAAATCTTGAAGTGAATCTTGGGTCTCGATCAGAAACTATGGATATTGGCATACCATGCAGTCTTACAATCTTGTTTATGTACATACGAGCAAGACGTTCAAGTGTATAAGTTTCTCGTATATGTAGGAAATGAGCAGACTTGGTCAATCTATCAACAATGACCCAAATTGCATCTATGCCTTGAGAAACCTTGGGAAGACCAGTAACGAAATCCATGGTAATGTGTTCCCACTTCCATTCTGGAATTTCAAGTGGTTGCAATGGACCTTTTGGTACTTGATGCTCCGCCTTGACTCGTTAACAAGTTAAACACCTTGAGATAAATTTTGTTATCTCTCTCTTCATATTGCTCCACCAAAATGTATGTCAAAAATCACGATACATTTTGGTACTCCCAGGATGGATTGCAAACGGTGTGTTGTGCGCCTCCATCATGATTTTATACTTTAAATCAGGGTTGTTAGGAACACAAAGTCTGGAGTTGACTCAAAGTATTCATTCTTCATCGATTCTTACTTCCGGCATAGCACCTTCTTGTACTTTCTTTCTCATACGCGTCAGCTCCAGGTCTGTAGCTTGAGAAGCTTTAACTTTATCAATTAAAGTCGGTTTTACTCGTATATTCGCCATCATCACATGGGTCCCAGGAGTCTTTATCTCTAACTCCGTCCTTTATAATTCATACAAAATGGGCCTTTGCGTTGACAATATTACACTCGTACCCGCATATGATCTTCTACTCAGTGCATCAGCTACTACGTTCGCTTTTCCAGGATGGAATTGAATAGTATGATCATAATTTTTCAATAGTTCGAGCCAACGTCGTTGTCGCATGTTGAGTTCCTTTTGAGTGAAGAAATATTTGAGGCTTTTATGATCCGTATAGATCTCCATTTTCTCCCCATACAGGTAATGCCTCCAAATTTTAAGCGCAAAAACGACAACTGCCAACTCTAGATCATGAGTAGGATAATTCTTCTCAAATTCTTTGAGTTGTCGTGAGGCATAGGCTATGAATTTTCCATGTTGCATGAGAACACATCCTAACCCTTTGCTCGAAGCATCACTGTAGATGACAAATCCCTCCGAGCCAGATGGTATTGTCAGAACAGGTGCTGAAATGAGTCTCCTCTTGAGTTCTTGAAAACTCTTCTCACATTCCACGCTCCAACCAAATTTTGTATCTTTTTGAGTCAGCTGAGTTAATGGAGTATCAATTTGAGAAAACCATTCTACGAATCTCCGATAATAACCAGCTAAGACGAGAAAGCTACATACTTCGGTCACTGATTTAGGTTGCTCCCAGCTTTGAATTGCTTCAATCTTTGCCGGGTCAACAGATATTCCATAATTTGATATCACGTGCCCAAGGAATACAACTTCCTCAAGCCAGAACTCGCATTTCTTCAACTTGGCATATAGCTTGCTTTCACGAAGCTTTTGGAGTATCCACCTCAAGTGTTGCTCATGATCTTCACGGCTTTTGGAATATATGAGGATGTCATCAATAAAGAAGACCACAAAATGATCCAAATATTCCTTGAATACTCGGTTCATCATATCCATGACGGCAGCAGGAGAATTAGTCAATCCAAAGGACATGACTAGGAATTCATAATTCCCGTACCGAGTTCTGAAAGCCGTCTTTGGAATGTCATCGGTTCTAATCTTCAATTGATGATATCCTGAACGAAGATCAATCTTTGAAAAGAATTTGGCGCCTTGCTACTGGTCAAACAGGTCATCAATACGTGGCAATAGGTACCTATTTTTTGATGGTGACATGATTCAACTCCCGATAATCAATACAAAGTCGCATACTCCCATCTTTCTTCTTCATGAATAGAACAGGAGCACCCCAAGGAAACGTACTAGGACGAATGAAACCAATGTCTAACAATTCCTGCAACTGGGTCTTTAACTCCTGAAGTTCAATAGGAGCCATTCGATGTGGGGCTTTGGAAATGGGTTTTGTACCGGGTTCAAGGTCGATACAAAATTCAATTTCACACTCTGGGGGTAGGCCAGGAAGTTCTTCGGGGAATATGTCAGGAAATTTATTAACAACAAAAATATCATTCAAAACTGACATATTTTTGTTTAGATCCGTTACATTAGCTAAGAAAGCTTGACATTCGTTTTTCAATTAACGAATAGCTTTATGGCTTGAAATGACATTGATTGATTTTAATGGTTTAGTTGTTTGAAATCGCATAATAGGTTGGTTAGGAATATGAAAGCTAACAACCTTACGAAAATAATCAATTTTTGCATGATGAGTAGTTAACTAATCTATCCCTAGAATCACGTCAAATGTAAGTATTTTCAATGAAATAAGATCGACAGGTAATGTGAGGGTACCAATTTGAACCAAACAAGACTTATAAACAGTGGATGTAATGAAGGTTTCTCCCAACGGAGTTTCAATATATAAGGTCAAAGTCTAATTTTTCCAGAGTCAAATTTAATCGTTGAGCGCAAGTATGAGAAATAAAAAAATGGGTAGAAACCGGTATCAAATAAGGTATAGAGTTCGCTAGAGTTTATGATAAGCTTAGCCGTGATGACCTCGTTCGGGTTCCTTGCTTTCTGGGAGGTCACAACAAATGCTCTCCCTTGCACCATCGGCTTTGACTTTTCTGGGTCGGCCTTTAGTGCCTCCATCCTAGCTGAACTTGTCTTCGGTGAACGACAAAATCGGGCTAGGTGACCTTCTCTTCCACAATTATAACACGCTTTGGATGGCATCGCGCAGTTTGGACTGATATGTCCCTCCCCTCCGCATTTGAAGCATATGATAGGTGGTCGTTCTCCTTCCTTAACCACGGTTGCTGGTGCTGACGTCTTTCCATCATTGTTGAATATCCTTTTCTTGAATTGTCCATTTTTACTATCTTGGCCATGATTACCACCGAAGTGGTTACCATTTCTGGCATGTTGATTCCCTCCACGTTTGTTGTCACCGCTTCGATGACTGATACCACTGGTATTTTCATGCTGCCAGTTGCTTTCTCTTGGTTGCGTTGACTCGTTACCGCTCTCTAATAACTGAGCCCTATTTACAACATCTGAGTACAAACAAAGTTTATGAGAAATAAGATATTGACGTATCTATGGTTTCAAACCTCTTAAAAATATTCGTGTCATTCGCTCCTCATTATCAACCAAATGGGATGCAAACCGGGATAACTCCGCAAATTTAGCCTCGTATTGCAACACGGTCATATCGGTTTGCTCCAACTTGATAAACTCCACCTCTTTCATGTGACAAATACTTTCGGGAAAGTACTTGTCGTTGAATAGCTTTTGGAACTTCTCCCAAGACATCTTAAGTGCGTCAGGCTGGGTACGTTTTACATATTTCCACCAGTAATCTGCCTCTTCAAGCAACATGAAGGTGGCGAAGGGAACCTTTTGCTCCTCAGAGCATCCCAAGACATCAAATATCTTGGCAATCTGCTTTATCCACGCTTCCGCCTTAAGTGGTTTTGGCTCTCCAATAAACTCGGGTGATCCCAGCTCCTTGAACTGTTTAGCGGTGACCGTTCGAGAGTTTCCAGTGTTTCCACCTGCATTTTGAATAGGAGCCTCTCTCGCCTGATGTTGCATAAATTGTATAAAGCCTCTGAACATTCCATCGTTCATCATTTGGTCAGTGTTGTTATTTGTATGAGGATTGTCGCCTTCCTGATGCACATTATTCTGATTGTTGATCTATGGACACTCAACGATCTCTTGTGCCCCATTGTTATTCTCAATATTCTCGGATGCCATTTTCAAATACTACCACAAAACAAGGGTTAATTGACATGCAACATATTATCTCTATACTCTGACCAACCAATTAAATACCAAAAAATTAGGTAGGTCATACTAGCGAAGGAATTCCCCGTCTCTCCCCTCCTAGTTCTAGTCTCACATCTTAGCCAGGGATCATATCCCTAAGCTTTGATATCAACTGTGATGCCTCAAAAACAGGTATGCATCACCTATTCTGAGTCGCCAAATACATGGTACAGCATACAAATATAACTTAATTATACAACTGTCGTTCAAGTTACGACAAAAGATAAGTTATGAGTTTTAATACAAATATTATCGTCTAGACAATATACAAACTCAAATTCAATATTATTACATTTATTTTCCCACTATTTCACTGAATAGTGAGGACTACTAATGCTATCATCTGGTCCGTCACTCCGTTCCCCGACTAGTCCCTGCTACGTTCTCATTTCCTGAAGAGAACAATGAAAGTAAAAGGGTGAGCTCAACTAGCCCAATAAAAAATATTATGACTAAGATAATGCAGAATATATTATCGTTAGCCTTCAACAGTGTTAAACTGATATAATATAACAACCATCAAGTTTAACTGTAGCGGAACAAGCAATCCATTAAAAGAGTCAAGTAGAGAATAAAATCTACTATCTTTTATGATTTAAATGGTTTTTCATCACTTCTATCGTTGTGGCTCAGCTTAATAAATAATCCACATCACCAAATCACCCATGTACTACGGCCAAGGATATTCTTTAGTATCACGAGCATAATTATCTATGCACTACGGGCCAAGAATATTTGTGTATTCATTAATGGTCATGATCATGCCAACAAATGTCCATCAATGCACTACGGGCCAATGAGGACTTTTACCACATTATTTGTAATATTACGGTCATGATTACACAGAATAATCCCTGGTCATAATCATACCAAGTTCATCTATGCACTGCAGGCCACAGATGACTTTCAAAAAATATAAACACGAGGATGATAACAATGATATAAGAATTTAATAAAAACAAGTTCAAGAATTATTTTATCCAGGAATCAATAACGTCCAAATTGTCAACATGATACTACTTTGTGGAATAAAATTCAAGAATGCTCAGAACAATATTTCAATGAAAAGATACTGGATGAAACGCAAATATCAAGGATATTCCACTAATTTCATAGAGTATAGAAGACAAAACTTTAACCAACTGGGTATAACAAGGAATGAAATAATAAAAAAAATCACCAGGCATGCGATAGACCGCACAGGCAGGTTATTCCAATATAATAATAAATAACGGAACCAGGTCCGGCGTAAAACGCACAGACAGGATATTCCAACAGAATAATAAAGACGGAATCAGGTCCGGCTTAAAACGCACAGACAAGATATTCCAACAGAATAATAAAGACGGAACCAGGTCCGGCGTAGAACTCACAAACAGGATGTTCTAATAGAATGATAAATAATGGAACCAGGTTCGCCGTAAACGCACAAACAGGATGTTCAAACAGAATGATAAAGAATGGAATAATAGAAAAATTTCACCAAGTATAGGGTAGCCCGCGTATACAGGTTATTCCAATATAATAATAAAGAATGGAATAACAGAAGAATTTCACCAAGTATATGGTAGCCCCCGTATACAGGTTATTCCAATAGAATAATAAAGAATGGAATAACAGAAGTTCTCTTCATGGATAAGAAAGAAATAATACTCCCTACCTTGGAAAAACTTGATACTAGAATAGTGGGGTAGCAAACTTCTCTTCTTCTTTCTCTCTATAATTTCTCTCAATAATAATCGCTCTAAAGTTTTTGTGAATTGGTGAGAAATGAAGGAAGAATGAGCTTCTATTTATAGGAAAATATAGTTTCGATAATTGCACATTTTGGGGCTTGGAAAATTACAGTACAAAACCTCCAACTTTTTTTTCATTTTTAATTTAGTCCTGCAAGTATTATCAAACTTGCACCACCTCTCCTAATAGTAAATAATGTGAATCAATAGTTCAATCATGTGAATCAATAGTATAATCATGTGAAAAATACAAATTACAGTATAGTACCTCCATCTATACCTCCATTTTTAACTTAGTCATGCAAGTATTATCAATCTTGCACCAACTCCCCTAATAGTAAATAATGTGATTCAATAGTACACACATGTGAACAAATAGTTATATAAGCATGTGAATTAGTAGCAATTAATTGCTCATTTATCAGATAAATTACCCGATTTATCAATATAACCCCTAGACATCAATTATCATCGGAATAGATGTCGATTTCCACTAACACTAATAATCCCAACACAATGGAACTATCAAAATTCATTTTTAATCAACACAACTTATTCATCATTAATATTATAACTCACAATATTTAACAACCAGATCGTTCCCATGAAAGAGGAGGCTTTCTGATAAGGATTTCTCCTTATTGGCGCGCAATTAGGTGACCAAACCTCTCCTTGATAGAACTTCTAGACATTGTCAATATTGCAAATAATAATATGAATAACTTTGTCGTCTCAATTATTGATTTAATAATATAAAATATTATACAAATGATACTGTGACAATAATTGAATTAATAATATGAGAGATATGATGCAGCAATTATTGTAGCAATAATTGAGTATAACTGAGCGACTTCTCACGTAAGAATCAATAATCAATACTGTGTGCTACTATGCAACCACGCGTATTACTGTACTTTTAACACCGGGTGTTTCAACAGTTAACGGTAAAACTTCCGCCGTTATTTTTGTAAAGTATTTTTGTCGTTTTCTCAATCCAACAATAATTCCGTTGTAGGGGTCCACCAATGATTGTGCCGTTGTACGAATATTCCCTGTTAAAACGAATATTCCCCGACCAATCGAATATTATATAACAACTTGCGTACTTTGCAAAATTTGTAAATATTACCCACAACTATAACATTATATCAACTCCACACCATAATATTCAAAAATATATTTTGAGAAAAATTAATCTTTATTCAAAAAGTTGGGGTCTTACAATTGTCATCATCCTCATGTCTGTATTTTTTTGAAAGTCATCTGTGGCCTATAGTGCATAAATGGACTTGGTATTATTATGACCAGGGATTATTCGGTATAATCATGACCGTAATGTTACAAATGATATGGTAAAAGTCCTCATTGGTCGTAGTACATTGATGGACAGTTGTTGGCATGATCATGACTATTAATGAATACACAAATATTCTTAGCCCGTAGTGCATGGATAGTTGTGGTCGTGATATTAAAGAATATCCTTGGCCGTAGTGCAGAGGTGATTCGATGATGTGGATTATTTATTAAGTTGAGTCCCAGCGATAAAAGTGATGAAAAACCTTTTAAATCATAGAAGATAGTAGATTTTATTCTCTACTTGACTCTTTTAATGGATTGCTTGTTCCGCTGCAGTTAAACTTGATGTTTGTTATATTGTATCAGTTTAACATTGTTTAAGGCTAATGATAATTTATTCTGCATTATCTTAGTCATAATATTTCTTACTGGGCTAATTGAGCTCACCCTTTCTTTCACTGTTCTCTTCAGAAAATGAGAATATAGTTGGGACGAGTCGGAGAACGGAGTGATGGACCAGATGATAGTATTAGTAGTCCTCACTATTCTGTTAAATAGTGTGACAATAAATATAATGAGGACCCCATTGAGTTTGTATATTGTCTAGATGACAATATTTGTATTAAAACTCACAACATATATTTAGTCGTATTTTACACGACTGTTGTATAATTAAGTTGTATTTGAATTTTATACCATGTATTTGGCGACTCAAGATGGGTGATGTATACCTATTTTGGGGGCGTCACAGAATTAGTTCATGATTATTGAATTAAAACTAAGAATCCACAATTGAATAATCATTAAAAGACAAAGATAGATGAAGATAAGAAGATAGAATCTATTGTATGTAGATTTGATGCTCCCTCCTTGCTCCTACTTTGAATCTTCAATGGTCTCCAAGTTGCTTCAATCTCCAAATCTAACAACAACTAGTGTTTTGATCTAATTTACTCTAATCTAATAGAATCTTCTATCTAGTCTCTCATCTCCTCTAATTCTTGTGATTCTCCTTCTTTTATAAGTCTCTTTATATGTCTTTAAGTCCTCTTGGAAGTCCTTGTGTCAATCAGATCGAAACAATCCTTTCCGGACTCAAATTGGACCAAAATTCGCATTTTTGCGCATTTTCTGGGCATACCCCCGCCCCGGCGGGGGTCTAAGCTTGTTTTGGGCCCGCCTCGATGGGCTAGGGGCCTGTCTTGTGACTTGCATGCCCACCCCGGTGGCGGTTTTATGAAGGAAAAATTTTTGCTCTTACATCCTTTGGGAAATCAGCCATAACTTTTGATTTTTGAAGAGTTATGAGGCCTGCCACCTATCAAATCGAAGATATCGACGAGATATACAACTTTCATTCTTTGATATGTTAGAAATAATGAACAGATGTAGGTCAAAATTGGGCTGGAAGTGACTGCTATGCAAATGGCCACCCAAAACAGTGACGTTCGACGTCCGTTGGTACAAATATCATAACTCTTGCATCCGAACTCCGATTGGAATGATTCAAGTTATTCTGAAAAGTTAAGAAGAAGCTCTAAAATGTTATCCAAGTTCAAAACCAAGAACATGAAATAAACATAAAAGCCCAAACATTGTCCGGATTATTTTTCTTTGCGTTTTCATACCAATTCTTTGCGATTTTAACTCCTAAGCATATAATATACAAAACGAACACAAAATGCATGAAAAGTAACTAAGAAACATAAGATTAAGAAAATAATTCAAGTAACAGATACCGGATAAGTAGGTATAAAACCTATTTATCACCAACTCGGTCAAGAATCTAAAATGGACCAATAAATCGTGGATTGAGCTTTCCTCTCTTCCTGAATCTTGTAACTCCCTTCCATGGAGAAATACGTAAAAATACATGATCCCCAATATCAAATTCCACGTCTTTTCGATGAAGATCCGCATAACTCTTTTGTCGATCATGTGTCATTTGAATACGTTATCAAATCGTTTGGATCTTCTCGGTAGTCATTCATACCAACTCTTGTCCCAACAATGTTGATTCTCCCACCTCATCCCAAAATACTGGAGAGCGACACTTTCGTCCATATAATGCTTCGAATGGAGCCACACCTATACTTACTTGATAACTGTTGTTGTAGGAGAATTCCACCAATGGTAAATACTTATCCCAACTCCCTTTGAAGTCTAAGACACAGAGTCTTAATAGATCTTCAAGAGTTTGAATAGTTTTCTCTGATTGTCTGTCCGTTTGAGGATGGTATACCGAACTAAATCGTAAATCCTTGCCCATAGCTTTTTTCAAGCTAACCTAAAATCGTGAAGTGAATCTTGGGTCACGATCCAAAACTATGGATACTGGCATGCCATGCAATCTCACAATCTTATTTACGTACATACTAGCAAGACGTTCAAGGGAATAAGTCTCTCGTATAGGCAAGAAATGGGTAAACTTGGTTAATCTATCAACAATAACCCAAATCGCATCTATGCCTTGAGAAACCTTGGGAAGACCCGTAACAAAATCCATAGTAATGTGTTCCCTCTTCCATTTCGGAATCTCAAGTGGTTGCAATGGACCCTTTGGTATTTGATGTTCCGTCTTTACACGTTGACAAGTTAAACATCTCGAGATAAATGACGCGATCTCTCTCTTCATATTGTTCCACCAAAATATATGTCAAAGATCATGATACATTTTGGTACTTCCAGGATGGATTGCAAATGGTGTGTTGTGTGCCTTCATCATGATTCTATGCTTCAAGTCAGAATCGTTAGGAACACAAAGTCTGGAGTGTACTCGAAGTAATCCTTCTTCATCGATTCTTGCTTCTAGAATATTACCTTCTTGAACTTTCTTCTTCATACGCATCAACTCCATGTCCGTAGCTTGAGCTGCTTTAACTTTATCAATTAAAGTCGGTTCTACTCGTATGCTTGATATCATCACGAGGGTACTTGGAGCCTTTATCTCTATCTCCATCCTTTGCAAGTCATACAAAATGGGCCTTTGTGTTAACAACATTGCACTTGTACCCACATATGATCTTCTACTTAATGCGTCAGCTACCACGTTTGCTTTTCCAGGATGGTATTGGATGGTATGGTCGTAATTTTTCAACAACTTGAGCCAACATCATTGTCGCATGTTAAGTTTCTTTTGGGTAAAGAAATATTTGAGGCTTTTATGATCTGTGTAGATCTCCATTTTCTCCCCATATAGGTAGTGTCTCCATATCTTCAACGCGAAAACGACTGCTGCCAACTCCAAATCATGAGTAGGATAATTCCTCTCATATTCTTTGAGTTATCGCGAGGCATAGGCTATGACTTTCCCATGTTATATGAGAACACATCCTAACCCTTCGCCCGAAGCATCACTATAGATAACAAATCCATCCGAACCAGACGGTATTGTCGGAACAGGTGCCGAAATGAGTCTCCTCTTGAGATCTTGGAAACTCTTCTCGCATTCATCGCTCCATAAGAATTTTGTATCTTTACGAGTCCGCTGAGTTAACGGAGTAGCGATTCAAGAAAATCCTTCCACGAATCTTCGATAATAACCAGCTAAGCCCAGAAAACTACGTACTTCGGTCACCGACTTCGGTTGCTCCCAACTTTGTATTGCTTCAATCTTCGCCGGGTCAACAGACACTCCATGTTTTGACACCATATGCTCAAGGAATGCTACTTCCTCAAGCCAGAACTCACATTTCTTCAGCTTGGCATATAGCTTGTTATCACGAAGCCTTTGCGGTACCAGCTTCAAATGGCGCTCATGATCTTCACGACTTTTGGAATGGATGAGGATGTCATCAATAAAGACAACAACGAACTGATCCAAATATTCTTTGAACACACGGTTCATCATATCTATGCAAGCAGCAGTAGCATTAATCAATCCAAAAGACATGACTAAGAATTCATAATGCCCGTACCGAGTTCTGAAGGCAGTCTTCGGAATATCCTCAGTTTTAACCTTCAGCTGATGATATCCAGAACGAAGATCGATTTTTGAAAAGAATTATGCTCCTTGCAACTGGTCAAACAGGTCATCAATGCGAGGTAGCGGATACCTATTCTTGATGGTGACATGGTTCAATTCTCGATAGTCAATATAAAGTCTCATACTCCCGTCTTTCTTCTTGACAAATAAAACAGGAGCACCCCAAGGAGATGTACTAGGACGAATGAAACCGATGTCCAACAACTCCTGTAGTTAAACCTTTAACTTCTGAAGTTCAATAGGAGCCATTCGATATGGAATTTTAGAAATGGGCTTTGTACCAGGTTCAAGGTCAATAAAGAATTCAACTTCACGTTCCGGAGGTAGACCGGGAAGTTCTTCAGGAAATACGTCAGGAAATTCTCTAACAACAGAAATATTATTCAAATCTGACGTGTTTTTGTTCAAGTCTGTGACATGGGTTAAGAAAGCTTGACATCCATTTTTCAATAAATGAATAGCTTTATGGCTTGATATGACAGTGATTGACTTTAGTGGTTTGGTTGTTTGAATGCGCATAACAGGTTGGTTAGGAATATGAAAACTAACAACATTACTAAAATAATCAATTTTAGCATGATGAGTGGTTAACCAATCAATCCCTAAAATCACATCAAATACAAGTATTTTCAACGAAATAAGATCGGCAGGTAATGTGATGGTTCCAACTTGAATCAAGCAAGATTTATAAACAGTAGATGTAAAGAAAATTTCTCCTAACGGAGTCTCAATAGATAAGTCAAGGTCTAATTTCTCTGGAGTCAAGTTTAAATGTTGAGCACAAGCAGGAGAGATAAGAGAATGGGTAAAATCGGTATCTAATAAGGTATAAACTTCACAAGAGTTTATGATTAGCTTACCCGTGATCACCTCATTTGGGTTCCTTGCACTTTGACCAATCACGACAAATGCTCTTCCAGGAACCGTTGACTTTGACTTTTCTAGGACAGCCTTTTGAGTCACCATCCACACTGGACTTGGTTTCGCTACCGTACAATCTCGAGCGATATGTCCTTACTTTCCACAATTATAGCATACCTTGAACTGTTGTGGACAGTTTGGGTTGATGTGTCCCTCTTTTCCACATTTATAGCATACGGCCGGTGGTCGTTCTACTCCCTTAAAACCAGTTACTGCTGGTGCTGACGTCTTCACAGTGTCATTGTTGAATCTCCTCTTTTTAAAATCTCCCCCCGACTCGCTTCTTCTATTTTCATGGCCACGATTACCACCAGAGTGGTTACCGCTTTTGTCCGAATGTTTTCCTCCTCGCTGGTTTTCATTGCTTCGATGATTGCTGCCACCGGTATGACCCTGGTTGTGGTCCCTCGGTTGAACATACTCATTATCTCGCTCTAATAATTGAGCCCTGTTTACAACATCTGAATATAAAAAAAATTTATGAGAGATAAGATATTGTCGAATCTCGGGTTTTAAACCTCTCAGAAACATCATCGTCATTCGTTCCTCATTCTCTACCAAATGAGGTGCAAACCTGGATAACTCTGCAAACTTCACCTCGTATTGGGACACCGTCATGTTATTTTGTTCTAGTCTAATAAACTCTACCTGCTTCATATGGTGAACACTTTCAGGAAAGTACTTGTCATTGAAAAGTTTCTGAAACGTTTCCCAATACATGCTGAGTGCGGCAGGCTGAGTACGTTTCACAGACTCCCACCAGTAGTCTGCCTCGCCACGAAACATAAAGGTGGCGAATGGAACCTTCTGTTCCTCTGTTCATCCCAAGACATCGAATGTCTTGGTAATTTGTTTAACCCACGTCTCTGCCTTGATCGGATCCAGCTTTCCAATAAATTATTGTGGTCCCAACTCTTTGAACTGCTTGGCCGTGACAAGTCGCGCGTTGCTATCATTTCCACCCGTATTTTGTACACGAATCTCCCTCGTCTAGTTTTTCATGAACTGCAAAAAGCTCCTAAACATCACGTCGTTCATCGTCTGCTCAGTGGTGTTGTTTACAGGAGGAACATTGCCGACCTGTTGCACGTTCTCCTCATTGGTGAGTAAAGGTGTCTCCACGGTCTCATTCATTCCATTGTTAATATTCTCAGCTGCCATTCTTAAATATTGCCATAAAACAAAGGTTAATTAAACAAATTAACATATCACATATTAACCATATGCTCCGACTGACCAACAAATAAGCTTAGGTATGACACACTAGCGAAGGATTTACTCGTCTCTCCCCTCCTAGTACTATTCCCCGATCTCCGCCAGAGACCATGTCCCTAAGCTCTGATACCAACTGTGACGCCCCCAAAATAGGTATACAACACCCATTCTGAGTCGCCAAATACATGGTACAGAAACAACTACAACTTTATTAATACAACTGTCATGCAAAATACGACAACACTTAAACTGTGAGTTTATATACAAATATTGTCATCTAGACAATATCCACACAAATAAGTCCTCATTACAATTATTGATACACTATTTTACAAAATAGTGAGGACTACAAAAATAACTTCTAGAACCATCATTCCACACCCCGACTAGTACTCGCTACATTCTCACCTCCTGAGAAGAAAAATGGAACAAAAAGGAAAAGGGTGAGCTCAACTAGCCCAGTAAATAACATTATGACTAAGATAATATATAACAAATTATCGTTAGTCCTCAACAGGGAAAAATCTAATAGAGTACAATAGACAACAAGTTTTAAATCAATATTCGCAGCGGAAATAATAATTCATTATAAGAGTTATGTGGAGAATGTAAGACCCCAACTTATTATAAATAAAATTAAATTTTTCTTTATTCATTATTCTAAATTAATAAGGGTTAATTTGATATAATGCTTTGGTTATGGGTGAAATGTGCAAATTTTTGCAAAATAAACAAGTGGTTATAAAATAATCATTGTTGTCGGAGAATATTCGTTTGGTCGTGGAATATTCTTTTTGTCGGGAATATTCGTACGACGGCGCAGTCAATTGCGGGCCCCATAACAGAATAACGATCGGATGAAGAAAACGACAAATTTGAGTTTTTATAAATAACGACATAATTTTTACCGTTAACACTGTTGGGTTATCTGGTGGTTAAAATACAGTAATACGCGTTGTTGTACAGTAGCACACGGTATTGCACAGTATTTTGAATTATTGATCCTTACGTAAGAAGACACTACTCAATAATTGCTACAGGAGTTACTGTTCAATATTTTATTGATTCAATAATTGCTGCGTTGATATTTTATATTATTATTATTGCACAATATTTACCATTATCAGATCAATAATTCATATTATTTGAATAATATTATCAGGTAACATTATTGGCAATGTCTAGAAAGTTCTGTCTAAGGAGAGGTTTGGTCACCTAATTGCGCGCCAGTAAGGAGAAATCCTTATTGGAAAGCCCCCTCTTTCCTGGGAACGGCCTGGTTGTCATAGTTGTGATTCTGTAATATTATTTATAAATAATTAATTATTGATTTATATGATAAGAAAATATTTATTTGATGGATTTATTTATTTTATGCGGTTAAAAATGAAGGAATTTTAGCATGAAATAATTGTTGAAAGTTTGACATATTTTTGTGGAATTACAGCTCTGATAAAATATTCATTCAATTATATTATTATTATATGTTATAATTGTTTAAATAATAATAGTATTATAATATATATACGCATGTGGTTAATTAGATATGCAAGATGTATTTGAATACCTTGTGGCTAGCATGATTTTGGTTGGTGGGAATGGTGGGTGAGAATTTCCTGCAAACTCTTGATTGTCAAATGTGTTACAGGAGCTTTAGTTTTATTTTTTCAAAGGTGATTCATGCCTTGTCCTTTTTTTTCAAAGTTGGCTGGTTTTTTTTCTTTCCTGCAACATGTTTTTCAAAAGGTGGCCTCCACCCATATGGAAAAAAAATGAGTATGTTAGGCAGAAGAAGAAATTGTAGGCGTCTGTCTCTTTTCCTCCGTTTCTATAAATAGGGGGTAACCCCTCCTTCCTCATCACACCATCTTCATAATCAGAATTTTTCTATCGTATTGTGAGTATTTTCTTGAGTATAAGAATATTTTGAGCGTAGTTTTTCTGCAAGATTTTCTCAGAATAATATCCGAGGTTCCAGACAAATTCAGTTTTTACCAAGGTAAAGGATATTATTTTTTTTTTCAATACTCATGAGAAATATTATTTCCTTTCATACTCCATATTATGTAAGCAATATTATTTCATCTCGTATTCTTAAAATTTGAACTTACTATGGTAAGTATTGCTTCTATAATTCCTGAAATGATTAGAAATTTCGTTTCATCTAATATCATTTCATAGGAATATTGGTCTGAAATTTTTATCAAATTTGGAACTTGTCATTACTGGTACTGTTCACTGGTACTGTTCATGGGTACTGTTCACGAGTACTGTTCACGGGTACTGTTCACGGGTACTGTTCACGGGTACTGTTCACAAAAAAAAAAAAATCTTTTCTTCTAAATTATCTATTGTGACCCTTATTCTTAAAGCTTAATCCATGTTTTGATTTTCATCATCCTCAGTCCCAAATGGTGATACCAATGAATATCTTTGGCATGTAGTGCAAAGATGAATGATTAACTAATGAATATCTTTGGTAGTAGTGCGAAGATGAACAGGTGTTGAGATAAACATGACCAACTGGTGATACAAATGAATATCTTTAGCCTGTAGTGCAAAGATGATTAAAGATGTATATTGATTGTTGTTACAGGGATAAAATATTGTTGATGGACTTTTAAACCTTAGAAGACAGTAGAATTCTTTCTCTACGTGACTCTTCTAATGGATTGCTTTTCCGCTGCACTTGTTGATCTAAAACTTGTTGTCTATTATATTTTATCAGATTTTTCCCTGTTGAAGACTAACGATAATTTGTTGTATATTATCTTAGTCATAATATTCTTTACTGGGCTAGTTGAGCTCACCTTTTCCTTTTTGTTCCATTTTTCTACTCAGGTGGCGAGAATATAGCGAGTACGAGTCGGGGTATGGAATGAAGGTTTTAGGGAGAGTTGTTTAGTAGTCATCACCATTTTTATAAAATAATGTATCAATAAATATGATGGGGATTTATTTGTATGTGGATATTGTCTAGATGGCAATATCTGTATTTAAACTCATAATTTTCATGTTGTAATAATAAAGTTGTAGTTGTTTCTAAACCATGTATTGACAACTCAGAATGGGTGATGTATACCTGTTTTGGGGGTGTCACAGTTGGTATCAGAGCTTAGGGATATGATCTCTGGCGGAGATCGGGGAATAGAAATAGGAGGGGAGAGACGAGTAAATCCTTCGCTAGTGTGTTCTACCTAAGCTTATTTGTTAGTTGGTCAGTATATAGGGATATTATGTGATATATTGATTTCCTTAATTAACCCTTGTTTTATGACAGTATTTGAGAATGTCAACTGAGAATATTAACAGTGGAAATGAGACCGTGGAGACGCCTGTACTCACCAACGAGGAGAACGTGCAACAGGCTGGCAATGTTCCTCCTGGAAACAACACCACTGATCAGACGATGAACGACGCAATGTTTAGAAGCTTTTTGCAGTTCATGCAAAATCAGACGAGGGAGACTCGTGTTCAAAATACAGGAGGAAATGATAACAATTCACGGGTTGTCACAGCCAAGCAGTTCAAAGAGTTGGGACCACCAGAATTTAAGGGAAAGCCGGATCCGATCATGGCGGAGACATGGGTCAAGCAAATTACCAAGATATTCGATGTCTTGGGATGCACGGAGGAACAGAAGGTTCCATTCGCCACCTTTATGTTCCGTGGCGAGGCAGACTACTGGTGGGAGTCTGTGAAGCGTACCCATCCAGCCGCACTCAGCATGTCTTGGGAGACGTTTCAGAAACTATTTAATGACAAATACTTTCCTGAAAGTGTTCGTCATATGAAGGAAGTGGAGTTCATCAGATTAGAACAAAATAACATGACGGTGTCTCAGTACGAGGCAAAGTTTGCAGAGTTATCCAGGTTTGCACCTCATTTGGTGGAGAATGAGGAACGTATGACGCGGATGTTTCTGAGAGGTTTGAAACCCGGCATACGACAATATCTCATCTCTCATAAATTTTCTCTCTATTCAGATGTTGTTAACAGGGCTCAATTGTTGGAGCGAGATAACGAGTACGGTCAACCGAGGTACCACAATCAGGATCATACCGGAGATAGCAGTCAACAAAATAACGATAACCAGTGGAGAAAGAAAAAGATGGACAAAAATGGTAACCACTTTGGTGGTAATCATGGCCATGAAAATAGAAGAAGCGAGTCAGGAGGAGATTTTAAAAAGAGGAGATTTAACAACGACCATGTGAAGACGACAGTGCCGGCAGCAACTGGTTCTAAGGGAGGAGAAAGACCACGGGTTATATGCTATAAGTGCGGGAAAGAGGGACATATCAGTCCAAACTGCCCACAACAGTTCAAGGTATGCTATAATTGTGGAAAGGAAGGACATATCGCTCGAGATTGTACGGTAGCGAAACCTAGTTCAGCGGGGACGGTGACTCAAAAGACTGTCCCAGAAAAGCCAAAGTCAATGGTTCCTGGAAGAGCGTTTGTTGTGACTGGTCAACATGCGAGGAACCCAAACGAGGTGATCACGGGTAAGCTATTTATAAATTCTTGCGAAGTTTATACCTTACTAGATACCGGTGCTACCCATTCATTTATCTCTCCTGCTTGTGCTCAATGTTTAAACTTGACTCCGGAGAAATTAGACTTTGACTTATCTGTGGAAACTCCGTTAGGAGAAACTTTGATCACGTCCACTGTTTATAAATCTTGTTTGATTCAAGTTGGCACCATCACCTTACCTGTTGACCTTATCTCTTTAAAGATACTTGCTTTTGATGTGATTTTAGGGATTGATTGGTTAACTACTCATCATGCCAAAATTGATTGTTTTCGTAAGGTTGTTAGTTTTCATATTCCTAATCAACCTGTTGTTCGAATCCAGGCAACTAAACCATTAAAATCAATCAATGTCATATCTAATCATAAAGCTATTCGTTTATTGAAAAACGGATGTCAAGCTTTCTTAGCCCATGTTATGGATTTGAATAAAGACACGTCAAAATTGAATAATATTCCTGTTGTTATTGACTTTCCTGACGTATTTCCTGAAGAACTTCCCGGTCTACCCCCAGAACGTGAAGTTGAATTCTTTATTGATCTTGAACCTGGTACAAAGCCCATTTCTAAAACCCCATATCGAATGACTCCTATTGAACTTCAGGAGTTAAAAGTCCAACTACAGGAGTTATTAGACATCGGTTTCATTCGTCCTAGTACATCTCCTTGGGGTGCTCCTGTTTTATTCGTAAAGAAGAAAGACGGGAGTATGCGACTTTGTATTGACTATCGGGAATTGAACCATATCACCATCAAGAATAGGTATCCTCTTCCTCGTATTGATGACTTGTTTGACCAGTTGCAAGGAGCACAATTCTTTTCAAAAATCGATCTTCGTTCTGGATATCATCAGCTGAAAATTAGAACTGAGGATATTCCAAAGACTGCCTTCAGAACTCGGTATGGGCATTATGAATTCTTAGTCATGTCTTTTGGATTGACTAATGCTCCTGCTGCTTTCATGGATATGATGAACCGAGTATTCAAGGATTATTTGGATCAATTCGTTGTTGTCTTTATTGATGACATCCTCATATATTCCAAAAGCCGTGAAGATCATGAGCACCATTTGAAGCTGGTACTCCAAAGGCTTCGTGAAAACAAGTTATATGCTAAGTTGAAGAAATGTGAGTTCTGGCTTGAGGAAGTAGCATTCCTTGGGCACGTGGTGTCAAAAAATGGAGTATCTGTTGACCCGACGAAGATTGAAGCAATACAAAGTTGGGAGCAACCGAAGTCGGTCACTAAAGTACGTAGCTTTTTGGGCTTAGCTGGTTATTATCGGAGATTCGTGGAAGGGTTTTCTCGAATCGCTACTCCGTTAACTCATCTAACTCGGAAGGATACAAAATTCATTTGGAGCGAGGAATGCGAGAAGAGTTTCCAAGAGCTTAAAAGGAGACTTATTTCGGCACCTGTTCTAACAATACCATCTGGTTCGGATGGATTTGTTATCTACAGCGATGCTTCAGGAAAAGGGTTAGGCTGTGTTCTCATGCAACATGGAAAAGTCATAGCCTATGCCTCGCGACAACTTAAAGAATATGAGAGAAATTATCCTACTCATGATCTAGAATTGGCAGCAGTCGTTTTCGCGCTAAAGATCTGGAGGCACTATTTATATGGGGAGAAAGTGGAGATATATTCAGACCATAAAAGCCTCAAATATTTCTTCACTCAAAAAGAACTCAACATGCGGCAGCGACGTTGGCTCGAGCTATTAAAAGACTACGACCACACTATTCAATACCATCCTGGAAAAGCAAACGTGGTAGCTGACGCGTTGAGTAGAAGATCATATGCAGGAACAAGTGCGATGATGTCAAGTATACGCATAGAGCCAACTTTAATAGAAAAAGTTAAGGTTGCTCAAGCCACCGATCCGGAGCTGATGCATATGAAGACGAAAGTACAAGAAGGTGCCATTCCAGAAGCGAGAATTGATGAAGAAGGAATACTTCGAGTCCACTCCAGACTTTGTGTTCCTAACGATTCTGATTTGAAGTACAAGATCATGATGGAGGCACACAATACACCGTTTGCAATTCATCCTGGAAGTACCAAAATGTATCGTGATCTTCGACATACATTTTGGTGGAACAATATGAAGAGAGAGATTGCAAAGTTTATTTCAACGTGTTTAACTTGTCAACGTGTAAAGGCGGAGCATCAAGTGCCAAAGGGTCCATTGCAACCACTTGAGATTCCGAAATGGAAGTGGGAACACATTACTATGGATTTCGTTACGGGTCTTCCTACGGTTTCTCAAGGTATTAATGCTATTTGGGTTATTGTTGATAGATTAACCAAGTCTGCTCATTTCTTGCCAATACGGGAGACTTATTCCCTTGAACGTCTTGCTCAAATGTACGTAAATGAGATTGTAAGATTGCATGGCATGCCAGTATCCATAGTTTCGGATCGAGACCCAAGATTTACTTCAAGATTTTGGGTTAGCTTGCAAAAAGCTATGGGTACGGAGTTACGATTCAGTTCGGCATACCATCCTCAAACGGACGGACAATCAGAGAGGACTATTCAAACTCTTGAAGATTTATTAAGACTCTGTGTCCTAGACTTCAAGGGCAGTTGGGATAAATATTTACCATTGGTGGAATTCTCCTACAACAACAGTTATCAGGCAAGCATTGGTGTGGCCCCATTTGAAGCATTGTATGGACGAAAGTGTCGCTCTCCAGTATGTTGGGACGAGGTGGGTGAAGCAACATTGTTGGGACCCGAGTTAGTACGTATGACTACGGAGAAGATCCAAACTATTCGACAACGTATACAAACGGCACAAGATCGACAAAAGAGTTATGCGGATCTTCATCGAAAGGACGTAGAATTTAGTGTTGGGGATCATGTATTGTTGCGTGTTGCCCCATGGAAGGGAGTTACAAGATTCGGGAAGAGAGGAAAGCTTAATCCACGATTTATTGGTCCATTTCAAATTCTTGATCGAGTAGGTAATGTAGCCTATAGACTCGCGTTACCTCCAAGTATGTCTCGTGTTCATAATGTTTTTCATATATCTGTGCTTCGTAAATATGTGAAAGACCCGAACCACGTCATTGAGTTAGAACCGGACGAGATAGCCGAAGATTTAACGTATGAGGAGGTACCTGTCAAGATCTTGGATAGGAAGGAGCATGTCCTACGCACGAAGGTTATACCACAAGTTAAGGTTTTATGGAGAAACCATGCTATTGAAGAAATGACCTGGGAGTTGGAATCAGAAATGAAAGCGAGGTATCCTCACCTTTTTGAAATACCAGGTGCGTACGTCAATTTCGAGGACGAAATTTCATAAGGAGGGGAGGTTGTAAGACCCCAACTTATTATAAATAAAATTAAATTTTTCTTTATTCATTATTCTAAATTAATAAGGGTTAATTTGATATAATGCTTTGGTTATGGGTGAAATGTGCAATTTTTTGCAAAATAAACAAGTGGTTATAAAATAATCATTGTTGTCGGAGAATATTCGTTTGGTCGTGGAATATTCTTTTTGTCGGGAATATTCGTACGACGGCGCAGTCAATTGTGGGCCCCATAACAGAATAACGATCGGATGAAGAAAACGACAAATTTGAGTTTTTATAAATAACGACATAAGTTTTACCGTTAACACTGTTGGGTTATCTGGTGGTTAAAATACAGTAATACGCGTTGTTGTACAGTAGCACACGGTATTGCACAGTATTTTGAATTATTGATCCTTACGTAAGAAGACACTACTCAATAATTGCTACAGGAGTTACTGTTCAATATTTTATTGATTCAATAATTGCTGCGTTGATATTTTATATTATTATTATTGCACAATATTTACCATTATCAGATCAATAATTCATATTATTTGAATAATATTATCAGGTAACATTAGTGGCAATGTCTAGAAAGTTCTGTCTAAGGAGAGGTTTGGTCACCTAATTGCGCGCCAGTAAGGAGAAATCCTTATTGGAAAGCCCCCTCTTTCCTGGGAACGGCCTGGTTGTCATAGTTGTGATTCTGTAATATTATTTATAAATAATTAATTATTGATTTATATGATAAGAAAATATTTATTTGATGGATTTATTTATTTTATGCGGTTAAAAATGAAGGAATTTTAGCATGAAATAATTGTTGAAAGTTTGACATATTTTTGTGGAATTACAGCTCTGATAAAATATTCATTCAATTATATTATTATTATATGTTATAATTGTTTAAATAATAATAGTATTATAATATATATACGCATGTGGTTAATTAGATATGCAAGATGTATTTGAATACCTTGTGGCTAGCATGATTTTGGTTGGTGGGAATGGTGGGTGAGAATTTCCTGCAAACTCTTGATTGTCAAATGTGTTACAGGAGCTTTAGTTTTATTTTTTCAAAGGTGATTCATGCCTTGTCCTTTTTTTTCAAAGTTGGCTGGTTTTTTTTCTTTCCTGCAACATGTTTTTCAAAAGGTGGCCTCCACCCATATGGAAAAAAAATGAGTATGTTAGGCAGAAGAAGAAATTGTAGGCGTCTGTCTCTTTTCCTCCGTTTCTATAAATAGGGGGTAACCCCTCCTTCCTCATCACACCATCTTCATAATCAGAATTTTTCTATCGTATTGTGAGTATTTTCTTGAGTATAAGAATATTTTGAGCGTAGTTTTTCTGCAAGATTTTCTCAGAATAATATCCGAGGTTCCAGACAAATTCAGTTTTTACCAAGGTAAAGGATATTATTTTTTTTTTTCAATACTCATGAGAAATATTATTTCCTTTCATACTCCATATTATGTAAGCAATATTATTTCATCTCGTATTCTTAAAATTTGAACTTACTATGGTAAGTATTGCTTCTATAATTCCTGAAATGATTAGAAATTTCGTTTCATCTAATATCATTTCATAGGAATATTGGTCTGAAATTTTTATCAAATTTGGAACTTGTCATTACTGGTACTGTTCACTGGTACTGTTCATGGGTACTGTTCACGAGTACTGTTCACGGATACTGTTCACGGGTACTGTTCACGGGTACTGTTCACGGGTACTGTTCACAAAAAAAAAATCTTTTCTTCTAAATTATCTATTGTGACCCTTATTCTTAAAGCTTAATCCATGTTTTGATTTTCATCATCCTCAATCCCAAATGGTGATACCAATGAATATCTTTGGCATGTAGTGCAAAGATGAATGATTAACTAATGAATATCTTTGGCCGTAGTGCGAAGATGAACAGGTGTTGAGATAAACATGACCAACTGGTGATACAAATGAATATCTTTAGCATGTAGTGCAAAGATGATTAAAGATGTATATTGATTGTTGTTACAGGGATAAAATATTGTTGATGGACTTTTAAACCTTAGAAGACAGTAGAATTCTTTCTCTACGTGACTCTTCTAATGGATTGCTGTTCCGCTGCACTTGTTGATCTAAAACTTGTTGTCTATTATATTTTATCAGATTTTTCCCTGTTGAAGACTAACGATAATTTGTTGTATATTATCTTAGTCATAATATTCTTTACTGGGCTAGTTGAGCTCACCCTTTCCTTTTTGTTCCATTTTTCTACTCAGGTGGCGAGAATATAGCGAGTACGAGTCGGGGTATGGAATGAAGGTTTTAGGGAGAGTTGTTTAGTAGTCATCACCATTTTAATAAAATAATGTATCAATAAATATGATGGGGATTTATTTGTATGTGGATATTGTCTAGATGGCAATATCTGTATTTAAACTCATAATTTTCATGTTGTAATAATAAAGTTGTAGTTGTTTCTAAACCATGTATTGACAACTCAGAATGGGTGATGTATACCTGTTTTGGGGGTGTCACAGAGAATAAAATCTACTATCTTCTATATATTAATTTAAAAGTCCATCGTCAATATTTTATCCCTGTAACATCAATCAACATATATAAGGAATAAAATATTCATCTTTACACTACAGGCCAAAGATATTCATCAGTTGGACATGTTCATCTAAACACCTGTTCATCTTTGCACTACGGGCCAAAGATATTCATCAGAAATCATTCATCTCTGCACCACAAGCCAAATATATTCAATAATATCATCATTTAGGACTGAGGATGATGAAAAATATTTTAAAAAAAACGAATCCAGTGAAACAAAAGAACAAATATTTGGGATTCATACTACAGTTTTATCCTGTAATAAACGAGATTTTCTATGTAATTTAACAATTTCAATAAACGAACTTATGTGAAATTCTTATGTGATAATTATTTACTACTTGTATCTATGTTTACTTATATGTTATGTGATGAGATGTGTTTGAATGGTTGGTTCCGTATAATTCAACTATTTAAAATAGGTAAGAATGGAATTAATGCTATTAAATTTGTGGGATGACTTTAAAACATAACTTTGAGTTTGGAGCGGAATTTAGTGACACGGACAGCGTATTTGAGTCCGAAACGTCGAAATTAGTCAAGATAGACTGTAACCACGAAAATGCGTCACGGTTGACTTTTTGGTCAAAGTCAACTGGTTGACTTTTTTGGGGAAAAAGTCAAATACGAATTTTAAAGTTGAGTTTGACAAAACGGATAGTTCCATGACGTCCGGGACGTCAACTTTAGTAGGAATCGATATGAGTATCGACACGTTCGACTACGGAGGGCAAAATGGTCAAAATGACTTGTTAATTGATTAAATGATTATTATAATGTTTTATACTCAAGTGCAGCAGCTGGGGGGGGGGGTCAACGTGACCATCAAATTGGGATAATAAAAGGATCATATTCGTATATATTATGGTAGTAAGGAGGGAGTGAGTTTATTTTCTTTATAACACCACAACCTTTCATTTTTGTAACTTATACCCATCCATAATTAGACTAATGAATGGGGAGTGTAATGGTAACTGATCATGGGGGAGTGTAATGGGCTGGAGAATTAAGTTCATTACAACATATGTAATGTATATACATTACATCTAAACTCATTCTCCTCTTTCACAACAATATTCCAACCAAGAGAGCAAAAAAGAGAAAGAAAAGAGAGAATTGTGAGTGAGAGCTTGGGAGCAACGAGTTCTGGAGATTTTGGGAGAGTCTAGCAATCAAGAAGAAGCATTAGAAGCAATCAAAACAAGAAGAATTCATCCATAAGGTAAGCATTCAAGCTATTTTCTATGTTCCTAAGTAAAATAGTGGAGAAAATGCATGAATTAGTATGGTTATTGATTTGTCTTATTTTGTAATGCCATGTTTGGGTATGATTCTGCTATGTGGCGGTTAAGGAAGGAAAATTCTGGTGTAAACATGTTACTAATTCGTATAGAATCAAGAAATCATGTCATGTATGCTAACTATTTGATAAAATGCCTCTTAGTTGCTAATTTGATGAAAACATAAAAAGTTAGAGAATTGAATGGTTGTAACATGTATATATATGTTATTAGAAGTGGTCTAGATAATAGGAATCAAAACTCATGCATGCTAGAATCAAAATCATTATTTTCTCAAAAGTTGGGTTAAACTAGTTTGCATGATTTTTTAGGATTTTTGGTCACTCGAAATCATGTCTTAGATAATCCATTTGGTGCATGTAATAATTTTGTAAAATAGTATGTAGCATGAGGTATAACATGTCCAAATTTTGTTCGGATCGAAGCTATTTTGGAGTGAGATATGAAAATCGTAAGCAATCATGTTAGAAACCGAAAAGAAAAAAAAACTGTGAATTGCTGACCCTAAAGACAAAATTCGGTACTAGCTACAGTTTCTAGAAAATTATGGGCTTTTGGATTATTATAGTACACTGAATAAGCTTTCCATAGACTCTGGAACGGACTAATTCCGACTTCGGAGCAAGGAGTTATGACTTTTTAAAGTAGCTGTGTCAAATCTGTCCAACAAATTCAGTGCAGTCCACTTGCACGGATTTTCTGGAACTTTGTGCTTGGAATTTGAAGATGGCCCATGAACTAAAGTTGTAGCCCCAGAAGTTAGCTTCGCGTGGGCGCAAGAATCGCTCAAAAATGTTTTAAAACGAATTAGTTATGACTGTTTTAGCGAGATATGGTAAAGCTGAGAAATCTGGAATTCCAGAATTTTTCTATGTATGAAATCTGTTCGGGCACGTTTCTCAAAGTAGCTTGTTCGCACGAGAAGCAGAAAGTTGGTCATGTTCAGCTTAACTAGGAACCTATGGGAAGTGATGTGTAATTGTTTACCATACATGTTAGATGTTAATTGGGTTATATTACGTAGCATGCTTGTGTTTTTGAGTGGTGTATCAATTGAATATGTTGTAGTCCAACACTTAGTTTTATGAAAGAGGACTTGTGCTTTCAAGATTAGAGTTCGGATAACTTATTGTTTAAACGTGACTTACATGGATAGGTTACGTGAAGGTTAATTGCTAGCGTTAATTGTAGCAGGCTTATCAGGCAAGTTTCCTAACCCTAATTTCTTTTGGGTATTTATTAAATCCTTACTAATATTATCGTAGTAAGGGTAAGTATTGGACTTGTGATAGTTATTTATTCGTGCAAGTTCCTTTGTTGAAAAGTCCTGCAAACTCCAATTATCTTGCAAGTTTTTCAATGATTATTCAGTTATTATTCTAATGGCTATGCTTTTAAGTTTTCATGTCATCATAGAACTGTTTCTATGTATGTTCCTAGCCTTTGGTTCCGGCTAGTTATTATTGATGAAAAATGATTTAAAACACATCTTTCGAAGCTATTGAATGTTTACCAATCCAAGTTGCCTTGGTGGGTCTCGCGTGATTACGAAGATGAACAACTCGAATGAACGGGAAAAACAGATGTCGGGCAAATAGTCCCATTTATGCTTATGCATTTTAAACTTAATACATGTGCACAATGTAGGGTACAATGGGCTAATCACCTGGCGTACTTGCAGAGACCGTTTACAGTCTATTTGATTGTTAAACCGTCTGATGGTTTTTGATGAAGTAAATATGTTCAGGGTATTTTTACACCCCTTAGTATGATATTGAAAATTCTTAAATTCTTATTCTTGATGTTCTTCTTTAACACTTGATAATCTTTCAACTGTTGAGATCTAGTAATTCATATGCCTTTGTCCTGACGTATATTTCCCCTTTATTCCGTATACTTGCTGGGAAATTTGTGCTCATTCTTGTTTAAACCTTTCAGTTAAGAATGAGAAGGCTGAGGGTTCAGGCAAGGACAAGGGAAAGTCTAAGATGAAGTGATGCTAATACTTATGTAATAAAATAATTATTTCCGCATATGTGTATTGTAGCGATAAACGCTAAGACTGAGTTCCAGAATGTTTTAAGGTTGTAAAGACTTGGGATTTTATTTTGAATAATTATGTAATAGTTAATATTATTATTCCTTATTGTTAAGGTCTACTTAGTTAGATAATGATGTATGTTGTATCGTGAGCTCCAAGTCCTGTAGTCGATGTTGCTTGGATTTGGGGGCGTCACAGGTTGGTATCAGAGCCTTAGGTTATAAACCTTAGGTGGGGAACCTTGGGCTATAACCTTAGAGAGAGTTAGTGGAGATGATAGGGAGATGAACTCACATAGAGTTATACGTGTAGTGTCAAATCTATTTTCTAAAAACAAAATCAATATCTATTTTTCTAATTGAGTTGCTTTGTGTTTTGATTATAGGATGTCAGGAGAAGAGGAAGTTAGAGATATTCATGTAGTAAGTGAGCAGTTAGTGACAGCTGTACCTGAGCCTATAGTTGAGGCAGCAGCTGAGTCAGACCCGGAGGAGTATCCGGAAGAGGAAGAGGACCCCGAGGAGGTACCTGAAGACACTATGCTGGATGAGTTGATGGACAGGATCGTTGAACTGGACGACAAGGTCCATGAGTTAGAGGAGCTGTATCAGGGGGAACAACAAGCTGCAGCTTTGCTGGGAGCATTGGTGGAGCACCTGGTAATTAGGAATGGGGATCTGGCTGATAAGCTGCGGGTTGAAGGCCAGAAGTCGGTTAGGCTGAAGGATGAGAGGGATGCTATCAGAATCCACTTGGGACATACCATTAATGGGTTGGAGTCGAGGATTCAGAGTCTCCAACTTGACAAGCAGATTATTACCACTTTCTGGGGAGATGAGAGAAGAGATCGTGTTAGAGCAGAGAAGCTAACCGGAGAGTTGGAGGGAGAAGTTAGAGACAAGAAGCTTAAGATAGAAAAGATGAAATACGTGTTTAAGTCGGCACATGGAAGGTTCCAGCATAGGGTGCGTCACTTTCCACGTGAGGAGCGCCGGTCTGGCCGGGTTATAAGCCGAGAGATGGTGAAAGAGATAGCGGATGAGGAGCATGAGGACGCCATTAGGCGGGGTTTTTAGTTATTATGATAAACTTTTTCCTAGTAGCAAATAAAATGCTTATCTATGTAATAAAAAGATTGGTTTCTGTTTTTACCAAGTGATTGATGCCACATGATGTAAATGGCGTAATGCCATAAAATGATGAAATACTTTGAGTATTATGTTTATAAATAAATATATTTTTATTTAAGTATGTGATATGATGGTTCAGTTTTTACGAATTCTATATGCTGTAGAGTAAGTTATGAGATAATAATATTAAGTTCATTTTGAACAGATAGATGGCTAGAGGAAGACGTCGTCAAGCACCCGAGGGGTCAGACGGTAATGCTGGGGATCCACCGAACCCTATGCAGCAGTTTGTAGACATGTTGGTGGGGGCACTTCAAAATCGAACCCCGAATGTCAATAACCCTCCAGTGGCCCCTGTGGCACACTTTAAAGACTTCAACAGCGCGGGACCACCTGAGTTCAAAGGAACTACTGAACCCATCGAAGCCCAAACTTGGGTTAAGGAAATCGAAAAGGCATTCGCTATCGCCCGAGTAGGAGACGACCAGAAGACTATCTTCGCCACGTATATGCTGAAAGGTGAAGCCAACTACTGGTGGGAGGCAAATCAGACCCGAGCTGGAGAAGGTGTGATACCTTGGGAAGGGTTCAAGAAAATCTTTTTCGAGAATTATTTTCCTGTTAGTATGCAGAGTCGCATGGAGATGCGATTCCTGGAGCTGAAACAAGAAGATATGACGGTACCGCAGTACGCTGCAAAGTTTAACGAGCTGGCGAGGTTCGCACCTCATCAGGTCAACACTGGGGAGAGAAAGACTGGGAGGTTTGAGCAAGGCCTCAAACCATGGCTATACAGCAGACTTTCGGTGCTGCAGATGAATAATTTCGCGACTCTCCTGGAGAAAGCTATAATCGCTGAGGGCGGAAGTGAAGCCCTAATGAAGTTCAACAAGGAGAAGAAGAAGAAGAAGACTGAAGGAGGAAACCGTGGAGAAGGCAGCAGCAGCAACGGTGCAATTAAGAAGAAGTGGAACAACAACAACAATAATGTCAACTCGGGAAACTCTGGGGGCAAATCAGGGGAAGCAAAAAAGAGGACTGAGGCGTGCAAGGAGTGTGGAAGGAATCACTCGGGGGCATGTCTAAAAGGGAAGAATGTCTGTTTCAATTGCGGGCAGGAGGGGCACATCTCTCCCAACTGCTCTGCACCGAAGAGAAATGGATGTTTCAACTGTGGAGCATTAGATCATCAGGCGAGGAGCTGCCCAAAGAAAAACTCAGCAGGAGGAAATGGAGGGAGGGGACCAAGCGGTGGAACTCTCACAATTGGTGGACCACCAACTCAGAATCGACCAATAGCAAGGACTTTCAACATGACGGTTCAGGATGCGGTTGCATCCAAGGACGTGGTTTCAGGTATCATTCCGATCAATGATATATCTGCTTACATATTATTTGATTCGGGTGCTACTTGTTCCTTCGTTTCGCATGAATTCTCCCAACGACTAAACTTACCTCAGGAAGAATTAGAATATCCTATGAACATAGAAGTTGCTAATAAGGAAGTCATTCCCGTTAACCATGTCCATAGGAATTGCGTTGTAGATATCAAGGGATATAAGTTACATGTGGACTTAATCCCAATTCAATTAGGAGAATTTGATGTAATTCTAGGGATGGATTGGTTATTTAACCATGGAGCGATGATAGATTGCCAGAAAAAGTGTATAAACCTTAAGACTCCCGAGCAGTCGAAGGTAGTGTTCTATGGGAGTAGGTCGCCAAGACTCTCGAGTTGTCTGACGATGATGCAAGCGAGGAAGTTACTAAAAAAGGGATGTGTAGGTTATTTGGCCCATATCATCGATACTCAGAAAGTAGGGTTAGAAATGGGACTAATACCAGTAGTGAATGAATTTCCAGATGTATTCCCGGAAGAATTGTCAGGTCTTCCGCCGGATAGAGAGGTCGAATTCGTTATAGATTTAGTACCGGGAACAGCGCCGATCTCAAAATCCCCGTACAGAATGGCACCGGCAGAGTTGAAGGAGCTGATGGTACAGTTGCAGGAATTGTTAGATAGGAAGTATATTCAACCGAGTGTGTCTCCTTGGGGAGCACCAGTGTTGTTTGTAAAGAAGAAGGACGGGTCGATGAGACTGCGCATCGATTATCGAGAGCTAAACAAGGTGACGATCAAGAACAAATACCCGTTACCTAAGATAGATGACCTGTTTGATCAGTTGAAGGGAGCGAAATATTTTTCCAAAATCGATTTGAGGACGGGGTATCACCAGTTGAAGGTGAGAAAGGAGGATGTACCTAAGACAACGTTCAGTTCAGAACTCGTTACGGTCACTACGAGTTTCTGGTAATGTCGTTCGGGTTAACAAACGCGCCAGCAGCATTTATGGACATGATGAATCGGGTATTCAAACAGTACTTAGATAAATTCGTAGTTGTGTTCATAGATGATATCCTAATCTATTCCAGGACTCAGGAAGATCATGCTGAACATTTAAGGTTGGTATTGGAGGCGTTGAGAAGGGATAAATTATACGCAAAATTTTCGAAGTGCGAGTTCTAGTTAGAAAAAGTTCAATTTCTGGGTCACGTGATCGATAAAAACGGAATCTCTGTGGATCCAACAAAGGTGGAAGCGGTTCAGAATTGGGAACAACCAAAGACACCGACGGAGGTAAGAAGTTTCTTAGGATTAGCGGGCTACTACAGGCGGTTCATTCAAGATTTTTCGAAGATAGCAGGAACATTGACTAATTTAACGAAGAAGTCGGTGAAGTTTGTCTGGACTGAGAAGTGTGAAGAGAGTTTTCGAGAACTCAAGAAGAGATTGAGTGAGGCACCGGTGTTGTCATTACCAGACGATACAGGTGATTTCGTGATTTTCAGTGATGCATCACACAAGGGGCTTGGCGGTGTGCTTATGCAACACGGTAAAGTCATTGCGTACGCATCGCGCCAGTTGAAAGATTATGAGAAGGGATATCCTACCCATGACCTGGAGTTGGCAGCGGTAGTATTTGCCCTCAAGATCTGGAGGCACTATTTATATGGTGTGAAGTGTGAAATATACACGGACCATAAAAGTCTGAAGTATATCTTCACGCAAAAGGAGTTAAATATGAGGCAGAGGAGATGGTTGGAGCTAATAAAGGATTACGATTACGATATTTTGTATCATCCGAGGAAAGCGAACGTGGTAGCGGACGCGTTAAGCAGAAAAGGCAGTGGTAGATTGGCAATGCTAACAGCTCAGGAGGAGTTAATCAAGGAGATGGCCAGTTTGGAGCTAGAGATAAAGAGGCCGAGAGAGCCAGATGGGAAATTGTTCGCAGTGGAGGTTCGTCCGACTCTATTGGACAAGATCAAGGAAGCACAAGGCGGTAATGAAGAATGTGAGAAAATGAAGAAAAGAATTTTCGACGGAGAGGAGCTTAAATTCAACATGGGTGGTGATGGTCTGTTAAAATTTGAGGAGAGAATTTGGGTGCCAGCGTTATCTGAGTTAAAGGAAGAAATCTTGCAGGAAGCTCATAGTTCAAGTTACTCAATCCATCCAGGAAGCACAAAAATGTATCAGGATCTTCGTCAACATTATTGGTGGCCCAATATGAAAAGAGAAGTCGCAGAGTGCGTCAGCAAGTGTTTAACGTGCCAGCGGGTCAAGGCAGAACATCAGAAACTGAGCGGGTTACTTCAACCGTTAGAAATTCCGGAATGGAAGTGGGAGCATATCACGATGGATTTTGTGGTAGGACTTCCAACTACGCAGAAGGGTTACGATGCAGTGTGGGTGATCGTCGACCGATTGACCAAGTCAGCGCATTTTTTGCCAATCAAGATCAGGTATACCTTGGATCAGTTGGTTAAACTTTATATCAAAGAGATCGTTTCCAGGCACGGTGTACCAGTTTCAATTGTGTCAGATCGCGATCTGCGGTTCACAGCGAACTTCTGGAGAAGTTTTCAAGAACGCATGGGAACGCATCTGAGGATGAGCACCGCGTATCATCCTCAAACAGATGGGCAGAGCGAGAGAACTATTCAAACGTTAGAGGACATGCTGAGAGCATGTGTGATGGATTTCAAAGGGAGTTGGGATGACCACTTACCGTTGGTGGAATTTGCATACAACAATAGCTACCATGCGAGCATCGGGATGCCACCTTATGAAGCTTTATATGGAAGGAAATGCAGAACGCCATTGTGTTGGGATGAAGTAGGAGAACGTCAACTGCTAGGGCCAGAATTGGTACAGCAGACTGCGGATGTGATCAAAACTATTCGAGCGAGGCTAGTGACGGCTCAGGATCGACAGAAGAAATACGCTGATCAACACCGGCAACAACGAGACTTCAACGTCGGCACTTATGTGTTTTTAAAAGTATCACCTTGGAAAGGGAAAATGAGATTTGGGAAGAAGGGAAAACTTAGTCCCAGATTCATAGGACCCTTTGAAGTTCTGAGACGAGTCGGTGAGGTAGCTTATGAAATAGCTTTACCTCCGGAGCTAGAACATATACACAACGTATTCCACATTTCAGTCTTACCATATAAGCAGGACTACAAGCATGTCATAGAGTATGAACCCATTCAGTTCGAAAAAGACTTAACTTACGAAGAGGTTCCAGTGAAGATAATTGATAGAAAAGAGCAAGTGTTAAGAAATAAAATAATACCTTCTGTTAAGGTACTATGGAGGAACCACAACGCCGAGGAGGCTACGTGGGAACTCGAGGAGAAAATGATGAAAAACTACCCTAATCTGTTTGTTTGATGTGTAATGATTCCGGGGACGGAATCCTTATAAGGGAGGGTGAATGTAATAACCGAGATTTTCTATGTAATTTAACAATTTCAATAAACGAACTTATGTGAAATTCTTATGTGATAATTATTTACTACTTGTATCTATGTTTACTTATATGTTATGTGATGAGATGTGTTTGAATGGTTGGTTCCGTATAATTCAACTATTTAAAATGGGTAAGAATGGAATTAATGCTATTACTTTTGTGGGATGACTTTAAAACATGACTTTGAGTTTGGAGCGGAATTTAGTGATACGGACAGCGTATTTGAGTCCGAAACGTCGAAATTAGTCAAGATAGACTGTAACCACGAAAATGCGTCACGGTTGACTTTTTGGTCAAAGTCAACTGGTTGACTTTTTCGGGGGAAAAGTCAAATACGAATTTTAAAGTTGATTTTGACAAAACGGATAGTTCCATGACGTCCGGGACGTCAACTTTAGTAGGAATCGATATGAGTATCGACACGTTCGACTACGGAGGGCAAAATGGTCAAAATGACTTGTTAATTGATTAAATGATTATTATAATGTTTTATACTCAAGTGCAGCAGCTGGGGGGGTCAACGTGACCATCAAATTGGGATAATAAAAGGAGCATATTCGTATATATTATGGTAGTAAGGAGGGAGTGAGTTTATTTTCTTTATAACACCACAACCTTTCATTTTTGTAACTTATACCCATAATTAGACTAATGAATGGGGAGTGTAATGGTAACTGATCATGGGGGAGTGTAATGGGCTGGAGAATTAAGTTCATTACAACATATGTAATGTATATACATTACATCTAAACTCATTCTCCTCTTTCACAACAATATTCCAACCAAGAGAGCAAAAGAGAAAGAAAAGAGAGAATTGTGAGTGAGAGCTTGGGAGCAACGAGTTCTGGAGATTTTGGGAGAGTCTAGCAATCAAGAAGAAGCATTAGAAGCAATCAAAACAAGAAGAATTCATCCATAAGGTAAGCATTCAAGCTATATTCTATGTTCCTAAGTAAAATAGTGGAGAAAATGCATGAATTAGTATGGTTATTGGTTTGTCTTGTTTTGTAATGCCATGTTTGGGTATGATTCTGCTATGTGGCGGTTAAGGAAGGAAAATTCTGGTGTAAACATGTTACTAATTCGTATAGAATCAAGAAATCATGTCATGTATGCTAACTATTTGATAAAATGCCTCTTAGTTGCTAATTTGATGAAAACATAAAAAGTTAGAGAATTGAATGGTTGTAACATGTATATATATGTTATTAGAAGTGGTCTAGATAATAGGAATCAAAACCCATGCATGCTAGAATCAAAATCATGATTTTCTCAAAAGTTGGGTTAAACTAGTTTGCATGATTTTTTTAGGATTTTTGGTCACTCGAAATCATGTCTTAGATAATCCATTTGGTGCATGTAATAATTTTGTAAAATAGTATGTAGCATGAGGTATAACATGTCCAAATTTTGTTCGGATCGAAGCTATTTTGGAGCGAGATATGAAAATCGTAAGCAATCATGTTAGAAACCGAAAAGAAAAAAAAACTGTGAACTGCTGACCCTAAAGACAAAATTCGGTACTAGCTACAGTTTCTAGAAAATTATGGGCTTTTGGATTATTATAGTACACTGAATAAACTTTCCATAGACTCCGGAACGGACTAATTACGACTTCGGAGCAAGGAGTTATGACTTTTTAAAGTAGTTGTGTCAAATCTGTCCAACAAATTCGGTGCAGTCCACTTGCACGGATTTTCTGGAACTTTGTGCTTGGAATTTGAAGATGGCCCATGAACGAAAGTTGTAGCCCCAGAAGTTAGCTTCGCGTGGGCGCAAGAATCGCTCAAAAATGTTTTAAAACGAATTAGTTATGACTGTTTTAGCGAGATATGGTAAAGCTGAGAAATTTGGAATTCCAGAATTTTTCTATGTATGAAATCTGTTCGGGCACGTTTCTCAAAGTAGCTTGTTCGCACGAGAAGCAGAAAGTTGGTCATGTTCAGCTTAACTAGGAACCTATGGGAAGTGATGTGTAATTGTTTACCATACATGTTAGATGTTAATTGGGTTATATTACGTAGCATGCTTGTGTTTTTGAGTGGTGTATCAATTGAATATGTTGTAGTCCAACACTTAGTTTTATGAAAGAGGACTTGTGCTTTCAAGATTAGAGTTCGGATAACTTATTGTTTAAACGTGACTTACATGGATAGGTTACGTGAAGGTTAATTGCTAGCGTTAATTGTAGCAGGCTTATCAGGCAAGTTTCCTAACCCTAATTTCTTTTGGGTATTTATTAAATCCTTACTAATATTATCGTAGTAAGGGTAAGTATTGGACTTGTGATAGTTATTTATTCGTGCAAGTTCCTTTGTTGAAAAGTCCTGCAAACTCCAATTATCTTGCAAGTTTTTCAATGATTATTCAGTTATTATTCTAATGGCTATGCTTTTAAGTTTTCATGTCATCATAGAACTGTTTCTATGTATGTTCCTAGCCTTTGGTTCCGGCTAGTTATTATTGATGAATAAATGATTTAAAACACATCTTTCGAAGCTATTGAATGTTTACCAATCCAAGTTGCCTTGGTGGGTCTCGCATGATTACTAAGATGAACAACCCGAATGAACGGGAAAAACAGATGTCGGGCAAATAGTCCCATTTATGCTTATGCATTTTAAACTTAATACATGTGCACAATGTAGGGTACAATGGGCTGATCACCTGGCGTACTTGCAGAGACCGTTTACAGTCTATTTGATTGTTAAACCGTCTGATGGTTTTTGATGAAGTAAATATGTTCAGGGTATTTTTACACCCCCTTAGTATGATATTAAAAATTCTTAAATTCTTATTCTTGATGTTCTTCTTTAACACTTGATAATCTTTCAACTGTTGAAATCTAGTAATTCATATGCCTTTGTCCTGACGTATATTTCCCCTTTATTCCGTATACTTGCTGGGCAATTTGTGCTCATTCTTGTTTAAACCTTTCAGTTAAGAATGAGAAGGCTGAGGGTTCGGGCAAGGACAAGGGAAAGTCTAAGATGAAGTGATGCTAATACTTATGTAATAAAATAATTATTTCCGCATATGTGTATTGTAGCGATAAACGCTAAGACTGAGTTCCAGAATGTTTTAAGGTTGTAAAGACTTGGGATTTTATTTTGAATAATTATGTAATAGTTAATATTATTATTCCTTATTGTTAAGGTCTACTTAGTTAGATGATGATGTATGTTGTATCGTGAGCACCAAGTCCTGTAGTCGATGTTGCTTGAATTTGGGGGCGTCACATATCCAAGTTCAATAATACTCCATAATAACCAATTTTGAAGCAGAATTCAAAAATAAATATCAAAACATGGATACAATCAAAGATAGTAACCATAATAGACATCTTGGACAAAAAGAAGAAAAATTTATTTTTCGGTGAATAGTGTCGTATTCGTGAATACTGTCGTATACGTGAATAGTGTCGTATACGTGAATAATAACCCCGACACAAAAAGTTCCAAATTTGATAAAAAGTTCAGACCAGTATTTTGGCATAATGATATTGAAGAAAATAATATTATTTAAGAAGAAAACAACATCCCTTACCTCGCAACTTCTGACTGAATATCGGATATAATGCTGAAAGAAACTTGCACCATATAGCAACACTCAAAGTATCAAAATACTCACAAAAATACGCTCGATATTATAGAGAGAGAAAACTTCATATTCTGGTGTGATTTTCAATTCTAACCTAAGCACCCTATTTATAGGAAAATGCTTAGAACACCAAAACAGAAAATTTAATAAAATATTATTATATATAATTTTTTAACACGCCCACCTCTTGAATCTGAATTCAACACATTTCTAACACATGCAAGACCCACTCAACTTACCAAAAACGTTTTTCTTAAAAAAATAATTAAAACTTCAAAAATCAATTATTCCGGAACTTCAATAATTCATAATAAATAGCCCTTTTATCAGAAAAATTCGAATCTTATGTCCTTTTATAGGAAATTCAATTCTCTACAACTTTGTAAGTTTAAGTTTTTCCAAAATCCAAATAAAAATTGATTGAAATCCACATACGGACGATTTTACAGGCTATAATCAAATTTTAGTCAAAAATTGGGGTCCACAAACATGGAAAACAAGTTTTTAGTATTTTATGTAACAAAAATACTCTTCATTCTCATTTACTCGTATATCCCACATTCATTATAAAAATATCACCATTATTATATTATTATAATATAATATAATAAATTATTTTATCAGAAAAGATAAAATATCAATTTTCAACAATTGTCACATTAAAAATTTTCTCCATCTATATCCCCATAAAATGAATATTTTATAACCACTTGCTTATTTAAAATATTGCGTATTTTATCCATAACTAACCACATTAATTAATTCAAACCTTACTATTTCAAAATAATAAATAGAGAAAATTCAATTTCATTTATAAAAAGTTAGGATCTTACAGAAATTGCTGTGAATGCTCTTATATTATTAAACAAAGAGAATATATGTTTGTAATATTCACAAAATTTGTAAATGATACTCTTTGAGATGAAGTATTGTTTTACTCTCTTTTTTCTTCGAAAGACTTCCAAAATATATTTGGCTCACAAATTAAAAAAAAAATAAAGTAAAATAGAGAGATTAGAAAAGATTCCAAAAATACATAAAATAATGTCTTTCATTTTTTATATACCAGTGGATCTTACTAAATACTCCCTCCGTCCCAAATTAACTGCTCAGTTTTGACTTTTTTAAGTCAAATTGACTATTTTTAGAATTAATAATTAAGCATATATAAATATATTTCTAAAATTATAAAAATTAGGATTAGTAATAAATTGTATATACTTTCTTTTGGTTATAATCTCTTTACCTATATTTTAGCAAAAATAGTAAAAAGATTAGTTTTAAAAATGGTCAATTTGACTTTAAAAAATCAAAACTGAACAGTTAATTTGGGACGGAGGGAGTAATATATATGCCATTTACTTTATATATGTATTGTCATCCTTTCGAATACATAAAAAATTGTACCCTAAACAATCCCTTTTGGAGGATGGAGAAGTAATTGTTTAATTTTGTTTTGACATGGCTGGCACTCTGTCTAGTTAAAATTCAAAAATATCCTCTGTCTTATATTTATTTAGCGTACTCCTTTGGGCTTTGGGCTTTGGGCTTTGGGCTTTGGGCAGTGGGCAGTGGGCCTTTAACGTAAATAGCTAACCGAGCCTTAGAAGACCCATCACCGACTCAGATTCAAGTTAGGATCCAGTTACCAGATTTGAGTTTAGAGGGGCTATCAAAACCATATTTAGAAGACTTATGCTGTTTGGATCGATGGAATAGGAGGGAGAATGGAATGAATCATTTCATTGGAATGATAAAAATATTGTTTAGTTTGTTTATTCCAACGGAATAATATATTCCTAGTGGAATAGGTGTTAACTTAAAATTATAATTTTTATTCCTGGAAGGGGGGACAGGAATAACTTATTCCATCTATTATTTTTAAGTAATTGACAAATATACCCCTTAAAAATAAAATAGGGTTCCATATTCTTTCATTCAATCAATTTATCGATCTGCGAAAGAGGAGGAGTAGAGGCGAACGAAAGAGGAGCAGAGTCACCCCCCACCCACACCCGCACCCGCACCCGCACCCCCACCCCAACACCCCCACCCCCCCCACCACACCCCCACCCCCACCCACACCCCCACCCAAAAAAAATAATATTATGTGATTATGTATACACACCACCCCACCCCACCCTACCCTACTCTACCCTACCCTACCCTACCCAAAAAAATAATATTATGTGATTATGTATACACCTCTTACCCCCCATTCACCCCCACCTCAACCCCCACCCACATCCCACCCCACCCCCACTTCACCCCCACTCCACCCCCCACCCCCCACCCCCCACCCCAACCCACCTAAAAAAAATAATATTATGTGATTATGTATACACCTCTTACCTCCCCACTCACCCACCCCATCCACCCTCACCCCCACCCCCACCCCCACCCACACCCACACCCACACCCCCATCTCACCCCACCCCTACCCCACCCCACCCCACCCCACCCCACCCCAACCCAACCCAACCCAACCCAACCCAAAAAATAATATTATATGATTGTGTATACACCTCTTATCCCCCACCCACCCACCAATCCACCACCCCCACTGTGACACCCCCAAAACAGGTATACATCACCCATTCTGAGTTGTCAATACATGGTTTAGAAACAACTACAACTTTATTATTACAACATGAAAATTATGAGTTTAAATACAGATATTGTCATCTAGACAATATCCACATACAAATAAATCCCCATCATATTTATTGATACATTATTTTATAAAAATGGTGATGACTACTAAACAACTCTCCCTAAAACCTTCATTCCATACCCCGACTCGTACTCGCTATATTCTCGCCACCTGAGTAGAAAAATGGAACAAAAAGGAAAGGGTGAGCTCAACTAGCCCAGTAAAGAATATTATGACTAAGATAATATACAACAAATTATCGTTAGTCTTCAACAGGGAAAAATCTGATAAAATATAATAGACAACAAGTTTTAGATCAACAAGTGCAGCGGAACAGCAATCCATTAGAAGAGTCACGTAGAGAAAGAATTCTACTGTCTTCTAAGGTTTAAAAGTCCATCAACAATATTTTATCCCTGTAACAACAACCAATATACATCTTTAATCATCTTTGCACTACAGGCTAAAGATATTCATTTGTATCACCAGTTGGTCATGTTTATCTCAACACCTGTTCATCTTCGCACTACGGCCAAAGATATTCATTAGTTAATCATTCATCTTTGCACTACATGCCAAAGATATTCATTGGTATCACCATTTGGGACTGAGGATGATGAAAATCAAAACATGGATTAAGCTTTAAGAATAAGGGTCACCATAGATAATTTAGAAGAAAAGATTTTTTTTTTTTTTGTGAACAGTACCCGTGAACAGTACCCGTGAACAGTATCCGTGAACAGTACTCGTGAACAGTACCCATGAACAGTACCAGTGAACAGTACCAGTAATGACAAGTTCCAAATTTGATAAAAATTTCAGACCAATATTCCTATGAAATGATATTAGATGAAACGAAATTTCTAATCATTTCAGGAATTATAGAAGCAATACTTACCATAGTAAGTTCAAATTTTAAGAATACGAGATGAAATAATATTGCTTACATAATATGGAGTATGAAAGGAAATAATATTTCTCATGAGTATTGAAAAAAAAAATAATATCCTTTACCTTGGTAAAAACTGAATTTGTCTGGAACCTCGGATATTATTCTGAGAAAATCTTGCAGAAAAACTACGCTCAAAATATTCTTATACTCAAGAAAATACTCACAATACGATAGAAAAATTCTAATTATGAAGATGGTGTGATGAGGAAGGAGGGGTTACCCCCTATTTATAGAAACGGAGGAAAAGAGACAGACGCCCACAATTTCTTCTTCTGCCTAACATACTCATTTTTTTTCCATATGGGTGGAGGCCACCTTTTGAAAAACATGTTGCAGGAAAGAAAAAAAACCAGCCAACTTTGAAAAAAAAGGACAAGGCATGAATCACCTTTGAAAAAATAAAACTAAAGCTCCTGTAACACATTTGACAATCAAGAGTTTGCAGGAAATTCTCACCCACCATTCCCACCAACCAAAATCATGCTAGCCACAAGGTATTCAAATACATCTTGCATATCTAATTAACCACATGCGTATATATTATAATACTATTATTATTTAAACAATTATAACATATAATAATAATATAATTGAATGAATATTTTATCAGAGCTGTAATTCCACAAAAATATGTCAAACTTTCAACAATTATTTCATGCTAAAATTCCTTCATTTTTAACCGCATAAAATAAATAAATCCATCAAATAAATATTTTCTTATCATATAAATCAATAATTAATTATTTATAAATAATATTACAGAATCACAACTATGACAACCAGGCCGTTCCCAGGAAAGAGGGGGCTTTCCAATAAGGATTTCTCCTTACTGGCGCGCAATTAGGTGACCAAACCTCTCCTTAGACAGAACTTTCTAGACATTGCCAATAATGTTACCTGATAATATTATTCAAATAATATGAATTATTGATCTGATAATGGTAAATATTGTGCAGTGACAATTATTGAAACAATAATAATATAAAATATCAACGCAGCAATTATTGAATCAATAAAATATTGAACAGTAACTCCTGTAGCAATTATTGAGTAGTGTCTTCTTACGTAAGGATCAATAATTCAAAATACTGTGCAATACCGTGTGCTACTGTACAACAACGCGTATTACTGTATTTTAACCACCAGATAACCCAACAGTGTTAACGGTAAAAATTATGTCGTTATTTATAAAAACTCAAATTTGTCGTTTTCTTCATCCGATCGTTATTCTGTTATGGGGCCCGCAATTGACTGCGCCGTCGTACGAATATTCCCGACAAAAAGAATATTCCACGACCAAACGAATATTCTCCTACAACAATGATTATTTTATAACCACTTGTTTATTTTGCAAAAATTTGCACATTTCACCCATAACCAAAGCATTATATCAAATTAACCCTTATTAATTTAGAATAATGAATAAAGAAAAATTTAATTTTATTTATAATAAGTTGGGGTCTTACGACCTCCCCTCCTTATGAAATTTCGTCCTCGAAATTGACGTACGCACCTGGTATTTCGAAAAGGTGAGGATACCTCGCTTTCATTTCTGATTCCAACTCCCAGGTCATTTCTTCAATAGCATGGTTTCTCCATAAAACCTTAACTTGTGGTATAACCTTCGTGCGTAGGACATGCTCCTTCCTATCCAAGATCTTGACAGGTACCTCCTCATACGTTAAATCTTCGGCTATCTCGTCCGGTTCTAACTCAATGACGTGGTTCGGGTCTTTCACATATTTACGAAGCACAGATATATGAAAAACATTATGAACACGAGACATACTTGGAGGTAACGCGAGTCTATAGGCTACATTACCTACTCGATCAAGAATTTGAAATGGACCAATAAATCGTGGATTAAGCTTTTCTCTCTTCCCGAATCTTGTAACTCCCTTCCATGGGGCAACACGCAACAATACATGATCCCCAACACTAAATTCTACGTCCTTTCGATGAAGATCCGCATAACTCTTTTATCGATCTTGTGCCGTTTGTATACGTTGTCGAATCGTTTGGATCTTCTCCGTAGTCATACGTACTAACTCGGGTCCCAACAATGTTGCTTCACCCACCTCGTCCCAACATACTGGAGAGCGACACTTTCGTCCATACAATGCTTCAAATGGGGCCACACCAATGCTTGCCTGATAACTGTTGTTGTAGGAGAATTCCACCAATGGTAAATATTTATCCCAACTGCCCTTGAAGTCTAGGACACAGAGTCTTAATAAATCTTCAAGAGTTTGAATAGTCCTCTCTGATTGTCCGTCCGTTTGAGGATGGTATGCCGAACTGAATCGTAACTCCGTACCCATAGCTTTTTGCAAGCTAACCCAAAATCATGAAGTAAATCTTGGGTCTCAATCCGAAACTATGGATACTGGCATGCCATGCAATCTTACAATCTCATTTACGTACATTTGAGCAAGACGTTCAAGGGAATAAGTCTCCCGTATTGGCAAGAAATGAGCAGACTTGGTTAATCTATCAACAATAACCCAAATAGCATTAATACCTTGAGAAACCGTAGGAAGACCCGTAACGAAATCCATAGTAATGTGTTCCCACTTCCATTTCGGAATCTCAAGTGGTTGCAATGGACCATTTGGCACTTGATGCTCCGCCTTTACACGTTGACAAGTTAAACACGTTGAAATAAACTTTGCAATCTCTCTCTTCATATTGTTCCACCAAAATGTATGTCGAAGATCACGATACATTTTGGTACTTCCAGGATGAATTGCAAACGGTGTATTGTGTGCCTCCATCATGATCTTGTACTTCAAATCAGAATCGTTAGGAACACAAAGTCTGGAGTGGACTCGAAGTATTCCTTCTTCATCAATTCTCGCTTCTGGAATGGCACCTTCTTGTACTTTCGTCTTCATATGCATCAGCTCCGGATCGGTGGCTTGAGCAACCTTAACTTTTTCTATTAAAGTTGGCTCTATGCGTATACTTGACATCATCGCACTTGTTCCTGCATATGATCTTCTACTCAACGCGTCAGCTACCACGTTTGCTTTTCCAGGATGGTATTGAATAGTGTGGTCGTAGTCTTTTAATAGCTCGAGCCAACGTCGCTGCCGCATGTTGAGTTCTTTTTTAGTGAAGAAATATTTGAGGCTTTTATGGTCTGAATATATCTCCACTTTCTCCCCATATAAATAGTGCCTCCAGATCTTTAGCGCGAAAACGACTGCTGCCAATTCTAGATCATGAGTAGGATAATTCCTCTCATATTCTTTAAGTTGTCGCGAGGCATAAGCTATGACTTTTCCATGTTGCATGAGAACACAGCCTAACCCTTTGCCTGAAGCATCGCTGTAGATAACAAATCCATCCGAACCAGATGGTATTGTTAGAACAGGTGCCGAAATAAGTCTCCTTTTAAGCTCTTGGAAACTCTTCTCGCATTCCTCTCTCCAAATGAATTTTGTATCCTTCCGCGTTAGATGAGTTAACGGAGTAGCGATTCGAGAAAACCCTTCCACGAATCTCTGATAATAACCAGCTAAGCCCAAAAAGCTACGTACTTCAGTGACCGACTTCGGTTGCTCCCAACTTTGTATTGCTTCAATCTTCGTCGGGTCAACAGATACTCCATTTTTTGACACCACGTGCCCAAGGAATGCTACTTCCTCAAGCCAGAACTCGCATTTCTTCAACTTAGCATATAACTTGTTTTCACGAAGCCTTTGGAGTACCAGCTTCAAATGGTGCTCATGATCTTCACGGCTTTTGGAATATATGAGGATGTCATCAATAAAGACAACAACGAATTGATCCAAATAATCCTTGAATACTCGGTTCATCATATCCATGAAAGCAGCAGGAGCATTAGTCAATCCAAAAGACATGACTAAGAATTCATAATGCCCATACCGAGTTCTGAAGGCAGTCTTTAGAATATCCTCAGTTCTAATTTTCAGCTGATGATATCCAGAACGAAGATCGATTTTTGAAAAGAATTGTGCTCCTTGCAACTGGTCAAACAAGTCATCAATACGAGGAAGAGGATACCTATTCTTGATGGTGACATGGTTCAATTCCCGATAGTCAATACAAAGTCGCATACTCCCGTCTTTCTTCTTTACGAATAAAACAGGAGCACCCCAAGGAGATGTACTAGGACGAATGAAACCGATGTCTAATAACTCCTGTAGTTGGACTTTTAACTCCTGAAGTTCAATAGGAGCCATTCGATATGGGGTTTTAGAAATGGGCTTTGTACCAGGTTCAAGATCAATAAAGAATTCAACTTCACGTTCTGGGGGTAGACCGGGAAGTTCTTCAGAAAATACGTCAGGAAAGTCAATAACAACAGGAATATTATTCAATTTTGACGTGTCTTTATTCAAATCCATAACATGGGCTAAGAAAGCTTGACATCCGTTTTTCAATAAACGAATAGCTTTATGATTAGATATGACATTGATTGATTTTAATGGTTTAGTTGCCTGGATTCGAACAACAGGTTGATTAGGAATATGAAAACTAACAACCTTACGAAAACAATCAATTTTGGCATGATGAGTAGTTAACCAATCAATCCCTAAAATCACATCAAAAGCAAGTATCTTTAAAGAGATAAGGTCAACAGGTAAGGTGATGGTGCCAACTTGAATCAAACAAGATTTATAAACAGTGGACGTGATGAAAGTTTCTCCTAACGGAGTTTCCACAGATAAGTCAAAGTCTAATTTCTCCGGAGTCAAGTTTAAACGTTGAGCACAAGCAGGAGAGATAAATGAATGGGTAGCACCGGTATCTAGTAAGGTATAAACTTCGCAAGAATTTATAAATAGCTTACCCGTGATCACCTCGTTTGGGTTCCTCGCATGTTGACCAGTCACAACAAACGCTCTTCCAGGAACCATTGACTTTGGCTTTTCTGGGACAGTCTTTTGAGTCACCGTCCCCGCTGAACTAGGTTTCGGTACCGTACAATCTCGAGCGATATGTCCTTCCTTTCCACAATTATAGCATACCTTGAACTGTTGTGGGCAGTTTGGACTGATATGTCCCTCTTTCCCGCACTTATAGCATATAACCGGTGGTCTTTCTCCTCCCTTAGAACCAGTTGCTGCCGGCACTGTCGTCTTCACATGGTCGTTGTTAAATCTCCTCTTTTTAAAATCTCCTCCTGACTCGCTTCTTCTATTTTCATGGCCATGATTACCACCAAAGTGGTTACCATTTTTGTCCATCTTTTTCTTTCTCCACTGGTTATCGTTATTTTGTTGACTGCTATCTCCGGTATGATCCTGATTGTGGTACCTCGGTTGACCGTACTCGTTATCTCGCTCCAACAATTGAGCCCTGTTAACAACATCTGAATAGAGAGAAAATTTATGAGAGATGAGATATTGTCGTATGCCGGGTTTCAAACCTCTCAGAAACATCCGCGTCATACGTTCCTCATTCTCCACCAAATGAGGTGCAAACCTGGATAACTCTGCAAACTTTGCCTCGTACTGAGACACCGTCATGTTATTTTGTTCTAATCTGATGAACTCCACTTCCTTCATATGACGAACACTTTCAGGAAAGTATTTGTCATTAAATAGTTTCTGAAACGTCTCCCAAGACATGCTGAGTGCGGCTGGATGGGTACGCTTCACAGACTCCCACCAGTAGTCTGCCTCGCCACGGAACATAAAGGTGGCGAATGGAACCTTCTGTTCCTCCGTGCATCCCAAGACATCGAATATCTTGGTAATTTGCTTGACCCATGTCTCCGCCATGATCGGATCCGGCTTTCCCTTAAATTCTGGTGGTCCCAACTCTTTGAACTGCTTGGCTGTGACAACCCGTGAATTGTTATCATTTCCTCCTGTATTTTGAACACGAGTCTCCCTCGTCTGATTTTGCATGAACTGCAAAAAGCTTCTAAACATTGCGTCGTTCATCGTCTGATCAGTGGTGTTGTTTCCAGGAGGAACATTGCCAGCCTGTTGCACGTTCTCCTCGTTGGTGAGTACAGGCGTCTCCACGGTCTCATTTCCACTGTTAATATTCTCAGTTGACATTCTCAAATACTGTCATAAAACAAGGGTTAATTAAGGAAATCAATATATCACATAATATCCCTATATACTGACCAACTAACAAATAAGCTTAGGTAGAACACACTAGCGAAGGATTTACTCGTCTCTCCCCTCCTATTTCTATTCCCCGATCTCCGTCAGAGATCATATCCCTAAGCTCTGATACCAACTGTGACACCCCCAAAACAGGTATACATCACCCATTCTGAGTTGTCAATACATGGTTTAGAAACAACTACAACTTTATTATTACAACATGAAAATTATGAGTTTAAATACAGATATTGCCATCTAGACAATATCCACATACAAATAAATCCCCATCATATTTATTGATACATTATTTTATAAAAATGGTGATGACTACTAAACAACTCTCCCTAAAACCTTCATTCCATACCCCGACTCGTACTCGCTATATTCTCGCCACCTGAGTAGAAAAATGGAACAAAAAGGAAAGGGTGAGCTCAACTAGCCCAGTAAAGAATATTATGACTAAGATAATATACAACAAATTATCGTTAGTCTTCAACAGGGAAAAATCTGATAAAATATAATAGACAACAAGTTTTAGATCAACAAGTGCAGCGGAACAGCAATCCATTAGAAGAGTCACGTAGAGAAAGAATTCTACTGTCTTCTAAGGTTTAAAAGTCCATCAACAATATTTTATCCCTGTAACAACAATCAATATACATCTTTAATCATCTTTACACTACAGGCTAAAGATATTCATTTGTATCACCAGTTGGTCATGTTTATCTCAACACCTGTTCATCTTCGCACTACGGCCAAAGATATTCATTAGTTAATCATTCATCTTTGCACTACATGCCAAAGATATTCATTGGTATCACCATTTGGGACTGAGGATGATGAAAATCAAAACATGGATTAAGCTTTAAGAATAAGGGTCACCATAGATAATTTAGAAGAAAAGATTATTTTTTTTTTGTGAACAGTACCCGTGAACAGTACCCGTGAACAGTATCCGTGAACAGTACTCGTGAACAGTACCCATGAACAGTACCAGTGAACAGTACCAGTAATGACAAGTTCTAAATTTGATAAAAATTTCAGACCAATATTCCTATGAAATGATATTAGATGAAACGAAATTTCTAATCATTTCAGGAATTGTAGAAGCAATACTTACCATAGTAAGTTCAAATTTTAAGAATACGAGATGAAATAATATTGCTTACATAATATGGAGTATGAAAGGAAATAATATTTCTCATGAGTATTGAAAAAAAAAAATATCCTTTACCTTGGTAAAAACTGAATTTGTCTGGAACCTCGGATATTATTCTGAGAAAATCTTGCAGAAAAACTACGCTCAAAATATTCTTATACTCAAGAAAATACTCACAATACGATAGAAAAATTCTGATTATGAAGATGGTGTGATGAGGAAGGAGGGGTTACCCCCTATTTATAGAAACGGAGGAAAAGAGACAGACGCCTACAATTTCTTCTTCTGCCTAACATACTCATTTTTTTTCCATATGGGTGGAGGCCACCTTTTGAAAAACATGTTGCAGGAAAGAAAAAAAACCAGCCAACTTTGAAAAAAAAGGACAAGGCATGAATCACCTTTGAAAAAATAAAACTAAAGCTCCTGTAACACATTTGACAATCAAGAGTTTGCAGGAAATTCTCACCCACCATTCCCACCAACCAAAATCATGCTAGCCACAAGGTATTCAAATACATCTTGCATATCTAATTAACCACATGCGTATATATATTATAATACTATTATTATTTAAACAATTATAACATATAATAATAATATAATTGAATGAATATTTTATCAGAGTTGTAATTCCACAAAAATATGCCAAACTTTCAACAATTATTTCATGCTAAAATTCCTTCATTTTTAACCGCATAAAATAAATAAATCCATCAAATAAATATTTTCTTATCATATAAATCAATAATTAATTATTTATAAATAATATTACAGAATCACAACTATGACAACCAGGCCGTTCCCAGGAAAGAGGGGGCTTTCCAATAAGGATTTCTCCTTACTGGCGCGCAATTGGGTGACCAAACCTCTCCTTAGACAGAACTTTCTAGACATTGCCAATAATGTTACCTGATAATATTATTCAAATAATATGAATTATTGATCTGATAATGGTAAATATTGTGCAGTGACAATTATTGAAACAATAATAATATAAAATATCAACGCAGCAATTATTGAATCAATAAAATATTGAACAGTAACTCCTGTAGCAATTATTGAGTAGTGTCTTCTTACGTAAGGATCAATAATTCAAAATACTGTGCAATACCGTGTGCTACTGTACAACAACGCGTATTACTGTATTTTAACCACCAGATAACCCAACAGTGTTAACGGTAAAAATTATGTCGTTATTTATAAAAACTCAAATTTGTCGTTTTCTTCATCCGATCGTTATTCTGTTATGGGGCCCACAATTGACTGCGCCGTCGTACGAATATTCTCGACAAAAAGAATATTCCACGACCAAACGAATATTCTCCGACAACAATGATTATTTTATAACCACTTGTTTATTTTGCAAAAATTTGCACATTTCACCCATAACCAAAGCATTATATCAAATTAACCCTTATTAATTTAGAATAATGAATAAAAAAAAATTTAATTTTATTTATAATAAGTTGGGGTCTTACACCCACCCCCACCCGTACCTTACCCCTACCCCACCCCCACCCAAAAAAATAATATTATGTGATTATGTATACACTCTTACCCCCACCCCCTCACTCAAAAAAATAATATTATGTGATTATGTATACACCCCTTACCCCCACCTCACCCCACCCCCACCCCACCCCACTCCACCCCACCCCACCCCACCCCACCCCACCCCACATCCAAAAAAAAGTATATGAAAAATTATATGAAAAAGTATATTAAAAAAAAGAATATAATTATAAAAAAATCTAGAGAAATGTGTTAATTTTTTAAAATAAATTGAATTTAAGTTAAATTTAAACATTTGGGAGTATTTAGGTCACTTTCTAATTATTTATTTCATTCTTAGATGTATTCATAACATCAATTAAACATGTACATGGAATATTAAAAAATTATTCCATTCCCTTCCTTATCCCATTCCTTCATCTATTCCATTCCCTACTCTATTCCATTCCTTCAATCCAAACGTAGCATTATTGTTTTATGAGTCCTTCTATAGGGACATTTCCTAGTGATATTTTTTTTTGATTTTTTTTGTAGTAACTTTTAAAAATATATAGTATTTATTTCAATTGAAATTTTTGTAAAAAACAGTGATTTATGTGTAATTTGGATACATATAAAAAACAGGATTTATACAGTCTGTACAACTCTGTTTCTTGTATGTATCCAAATTATACCTAAATCACAGTTTTTTACAAAAATTCCGGTTAGAATAAATACTATACATTTTTTAAGAGGTACTACAAAAAAAATCAAAAAAAATGGCGCTAGAAAATGTCACTAAAAAATGTCCCCCTAGACTTACTGTTTTATTTATCCAAAATTCATCAGAAAATAATACTGTGACACCCCCAAAACAGGTATACATCACCCATTCTGAGTTGTCAATACATGGTTTAGAAACAACTACAACTTTATTATTACAACATAAAAATTATGAGTTTAAATACAGATATTGCCATCTAGACAATATCCACATACAAATAAATCCCCATCATATTTATTGATACATTATTTTATAAAAATGGTGATGACTACTAAACAACTCTCCCTAAAACCTTCATTCCATACCCCGACTCGTACTCGCTATATTCTCGCCACCTGTGTAGAAAAATGGAACAAAAAGGAAAGGGTGAGCTCAACTAGCCCAGTAAAGAATATTATGACTAAGATAATATACAACAAATTATCGTTAGTCTTCAACAGGGAAAAATCTGATAAAATATAATAGACAACAAGTTTTAGATCAACAAGTGCAGCGGAACAGCAATCCATTAGAAGAGTCACGTAGAGAAAGAATTCTACTGTCTTCTAAGGTTTAAAAGTCCATCAACAATTTTGCTTAGTAGTCATCACCATTTTTATAAAATAATGTATCAAGCAAATTACCAAGATATTCGATGTCTTGGGATGCACGGAGGAACAGAAGGTTCCATTCGCCACCTTTATGTTCCGTGGCGAGGCAGACTACTGGTGGGAGTCTGTGAAGCGTACCCATCCAGCCGCACTCAGCATGTCTTGGGAGACGTTTCAGAAACTATTTAATGACAAATACTTTCCTGAAAGTGTTCGTCATATGAAGGAAGTGGAGTTCATCAGATTAGAACAAAATAACATGACGGTGTCTCAGTACGAGGCAAAGTTTGCAGAGTTATCCAGGTTTGCACCTCATTTGGTGGAGAATGAGGAACGTATGACGCGGATGTTTCTGAGAGGTTTGAAACCCGGCATACGACAATATCTCATCTCTCATATTTATTGATACATTATTTTATAAAAATGGTGATGACTACTAAACAACTCTCCCTAAAACCTTCATTCCATACCCCGACTCGTACTCGCTATATTCTCGCCACCTGAGTAGAAAAATGGAACAAAAAGGAAAGGGTGAGCTCAACTAGCCCAGTAAAGAATATTATGACTAAGATAATATACAACAAATTATCGTTAGTCTTCAACAGGGAAAAATCTGATAAAATATAATAGACAACAAGTTTTAGATCAACAAGTGCAGCGGAACAGCAATCCATTAGAAGAGTCACGTAGAGAAAGAATTCTACTGTCTTCTAAGGTTTAAAAGTCCATCAACAATTTTGCTTCCCCATTTGGACGAGGTGGGACGAGGTGGGTGAAGCAAAATTGTTGGGACCCGAGTTAGTACGTATGACTACGGAGAAGATCCAAACGATTCGACAACGTATACAAACGGCACAAGATCGACAAAAGAGTTATGCGGATCTTCATCGAAAGGACGTAGAATTTAGTGTTGGGGATCATGTATTGTTGCGTGTTGCCCCATGGAAGGGAGTTACAAGATTCGGGAAGAGAGGAAAGCTTAATCCACGATTTATTGGTCCATTTCAAATTCTTGATCGAGTAGGTAATGTAGCCTATAGACTCGCGTTACCTCCAAGTATATCTCGTGTTCATAATGTTTTTCATATATCTGTGCTTCGTAAATATGTGAAAGACCCGAACCACGTCATTGAGTTAGAACCGGACGAGATAGCCGAAGATTTAACGTATGAGGAGGTACCTGTCAAGATCTTGGATAGGAAGGAGCATGTCCTACGCACGAAGGTTATACCACAAGTTAAGGTTTTATGGAGAAACCATGCTATTGAAGAAATGACCTGGGAGTTGGAATCAGAAATGAAAGCGAGGTATCCTCACCTTTTCGAAATATCAGGTGCGTACGTCAATTTCGAGGACGAAATTTCATAAGGAGGGGAGGTTGTAAGACCCCAACTTATTATAAATAAAATTAAATTTTTCTTTATTCATTATTCTAAATTAATAAGGGTTAATTTGATATAATGCTTTGGTTATGGGTGAAATGTGCAAATTTTTGCAAAATAAACAAGTGGTTATAAAATAATCATTGTTGTCGGAGAATATTCGTTTGGTCGTGGAATATTCTTTTTGTCGGGAATATTCGTACGACGGCGCAGTCAATTGTGGGCCCCATAACAGAATAACGATCGGATGAAGAAAACGACAAATTTGAGTTTTTATAAATAACGACATAATTTTTACCGTTAACACTGTTGGGTTATCTGGTGGTTAAAATACAGTAATACGCGTTGTTGTACAGTAGCACACGGTATTGCACAGTATTTTGAATTATTGATCCTTACGTAAGAAGACACTACTCAATAATTGCTACAGGAGTTACTGTTCAATATTTTATTGATTCAATAATTGCTGCGTTGATATTTTATATTAATATTGTTTCAATAATTGTCACTGCACAATATTTACCATTATCAGATCAATAATTCATATTATTTGAATAATATTATCAGGTAACATTATTGGCAATGTCTAGAAAGTTCTGTCTAAGGAGAGGTTTGGTCACCTAATTGCGCGCCAGTAAGGAGAAATCCTTATTGGAAAGCCCCCTCTTTCCTAGGAACGGCCTGGTTGTCATAGTTGTGATTCTGTAATATTATTTATAAATAATTAATTATTGATTTATATGATAAGAGAATATTTATTTGATGGATTTATTTATTTTATGCGGTTAAAAATGAAGGAATTTTAGCATGAAATAATTGTTGAAAGTTTGGCATATTTTTGTGGAATTACAGCTCTGATAAAATATTCATTCAATTATATTATTATTATATGTTATAATTGTTTAAATAATAATAGTATTATAATATATATACGCATGTGGTTAATTAGATATGCAAGATGTATTTGAATACCTTGTGGCTAGCATGATTTTGGTTGGTGGGAATGGTGGGTGAGAATTTCCTGCAAACTCTTGATTGTCAAATGTGTTACAGGAGCTTTAGTTTTATTTTTTCAAAGGTGATTCATGCCTTGTCCTTTTTTTTCAAAGTTGGCTGGTTTTTTTTCTTTCCTGCAACATGTTTTTCAAAAGGTGGCCTCCACCCATATGGAAAAAAAATGAGTATGTTAGGCAGAAGAAGAAATTGTAGGCGTCTGTCTCTTTTCCTCCGTTTCTATAAATAGGGGGTAACCCCTCCTTCCTCATCACACCATCTTCATAATCAGAATTTTTCTATCGTATTGTGAGTATTTTCTTGAGTATAAGAATATTTTGAGCGTAGTTTTTCTGCAAGATTTTCTCAGAATAATATCCGAGGTTCCAGACAAATTCAGTTTTTACCAAGGTAAAGGATATTATTTTTTTTTTCAATACTCATGAGAAATATTATTTCCTTTCATACTCCATATTATGTAAGCAATATTATTTCATCTCGTATTCTTAAAATTTGAACTTACTATGGTAAGTATTGCTTCTATAATTCCTGAAATGATTAGAAATTTCGTTTCATCTAATATCATTTCATAGGAATATTGGTCTGAAATTTTTATCAAATTTGGAACTTGTCATTACTGGTACTGTTCACTGGTACTGTTCATGGGTACTGTTCACGAGTACTGTTCACGGATACTGTTCACGGGTACTGTTCACGGGTACTGTTCACAAAAAAAAAAAATCTTTTCTTCTAAATTATCTATTGTGACCCTTATTCTTAAAGCTTAATCCATGTTTTGATTTTCATCATCCTCAGTCCCAAATGGTGATACCAATGAATATCTTTGGCATGTAGTGCAAAGATGAATGATTAACTAATGAATATCTTTGGCCGTAGTGCGAAGATGAACAGGTGTTGAGATAAACATGACCAACTGGTGATACAAATGAATATCTTTAGCCTGTAGTGCAAAGATGATTAAAGATGTATATTGATTGTTGTTACAGGGATAAAATATTGTTGATGGACTTTTAAACCTTAGAAGACAGTAGAATTCTTTCTCTACGTGACTCTTCTAATGGATTGCTGTTCCGCTGCACTTGTTGATCTAAAACTTGTTGTCTATTATATTTTATCAGATTTTTCCCTGTTGAAGACTAACGATAATTTGTTGTATATTATCTTAGTCATAATATTCTTTACTGGGCTAGTTGAGCTCACCCTTTCCTTTTTGTTCCATTTTTCTACTCAGGTGGCGAGAATATAGCGAGTACGAGTCGGGGTATGGAATGAAGGTTTTAGGGAGAGTTGTTTAGTAGTCATCACCATTTTTATAAAATAATGTATCAATAAATATGATGGGGATTTATTTGTATGTGGATATTGTCTAGATGGCAATATCTGTATTTAAACTCATAATTTTCATGTTGTAATAATAAAGTTGTAGTTGTTTCTAAACCATGTATTGACAACTCAGAATGGGTGATGTATACCTGTTTTGGGGGTGTCACAGTTGGTATCAGAGCTTAGGGATATGATCTCTGACGGAGATCGGGGAATAGAAATAGGAGGGGAGAGACGAGTAAATCCTTCGCTAGTGTGTTCTACCTAAGCTTATTTGTTAGTTGGTCAGTATATAGGGATATTATGTGATATATTGATTTCCTTAATTAACCCTTGTTTTATGACAGTATTTGAGAATGTCAACTGAGAATATTAACAGTGGAAATGAGACCGTGGAGACGCCTGTACTCACCAACGAGGAGAACGTGCAACAGGCTGGCAATGTTCCTCCTGGAAACAACACCACTGATCAGACGATGAACGACGCAATGTTTAGAAGCTTTTTGCAGTTCATGCAAAATCAGACGAGGGAGACTCGTGTTCAAAATACAGGAGGAAATGATAACAATTCACGGGTTGTCACAGCCAAGCAGTTCAAAGAGTTGGGACCACCAGAATTTAAGGGAAAGCCGGATCCGATCATGGCGGAGATATGGGTCAAGCAAATTACCAAGATATTCGATGTCTTGGGATGCACGGAGGAACAGAAGGTTCCATTCGCCACCTTTATGTTCCGTGGCGAGGCAGACTACTGGTGGGAGTCTGTGAAGCGTACCCATCCAGCCGCACTCAGCATGTCTTGGGAGACGTTTCAGAAACTATTTAATGACAAATACTTTCCTGAAAGTGTTCGTCATATGAAGGAAGTGGAGTTCATCAGATTAGAACAAAATAACATGACGGTGTCTCAGTACGAGGCAAAGTTTGCAGAGTTATCCAGGTTTGCACCTCATTTGGTGGAGAATGAGGAACGTATGACGCGGATGTTTCTGAGAGGTTTGAAACCCGGCATACGACAATATCTCATCTCTCATAAATTTTCTCTCTATTCAGATGTTGTTAACAGGGCTCAATTGTTGGAGCGAGATAACGAGTACGGTCAACCGAGGTACCACAATCAGGATCATACCGGAGATAGCAGTCAACAAAATAACGATAACCAGTGGAGAAAGAAAAAGATGGACAAAAATGGTAACCACTTTGGTGGTAATCATGGCCATGAAAATAGAAGAAGCGAGTCAGGAGGAGATTTTAAAAAGAGGAGATTTAACAACGACCATGTGAAGACGACAGTGCCGGCAGCAACTGGTTCTAAGGGAGGAGAAAGACCACCGGTTATATGCTATAAGTGCGGGAAAGAGGGACATATCAGTCCAAACTGCCCACAACAGTTCAAGGTATGCTATAATTGTGGAAAGGAAGGACATATCGCTCGAGATTGTACGGTAGCGAAACCTAGTTCAGCGGGGACGGTGACTCAAAAGACTGTCCCAGAAAAGCCAAAGTCAATGGTTCCTGGAAGAGCGTTTGTTGTGACTGGTCAACATGCGAGGAACCCAAACGAGGTGATCACGGGTAAGCTATTTATAAATTCTTGCGAAGTTTATACCTTACTAGATACCGGTGCTACCCATTCATTTATCTCTCCTGCTTGTGCTCAACGTTTAAACTTGACTCCGGAGAAATTAGACTTTGACTTATCTGTGGAAACTCCGTTAGGAGAAACTTTCATCACGTCCACTGTTTATAAATCTTGTTTGATTCAAGTTGGCACCATCACCTTACCTGTTGACCTTATCTCTTTAAAGATACTTGCTTTTGATGTGATTTTAGGGATTGATTGGTTAACTACTCATCATGCCAAAATTGATTGTTTTCGTAGGGTTGTTAGTTTTCATATTCCTAATCAACCTGTTGTTCGAATCCAGGCAACTAAACCATTAAAATCAATCAATGTCATATCTAATCATAAAGCTATTCGTTTATTGAAAAACGGATGTCAAGCTTTCTTAGCCCATGTTATGGATTTGAATAAAGACACGTCAAAATTGAATAATATTCCTGTTGTTATTGACTTTCCTAACGTATTTCCTGAAGAACTTCCCGGTCTACCCCCAGAACGTGAAGTTGAATTCTTTATTGATCTTGAACCTGGTACAAAGCCCATTTCTAAAACCCCATATCGAATGGCTCCTATTGAACTTCAGGAGTTAAAAGTCCAACTACAGGAGTTATTAGACATCGGTTTCATTCGTCCTAGTACATCTCCTTGGGGTGCTCCTGTTTTATTCGTAAAGAAGAAAGACGGGAGTATGCGACTTTGTATTGACTATCGGGAATTGAACCATGTCACCATCAAGAATAGGTATCCTCTTCCTCGTATTGATGACTTGTTTGACCAGTTGCAAGGAGCACAATTCTTTTCAAAAATCGATCTTCGTTCTGGATATCATCAGCTGAAAATTAGAACTGAGGATATTCCAAAGACTGCCTTCAGAACTCGGTATGGACATTATGAATTCTTAGTCATGTCTTTTGGATTGACTAATGCTCCTGCTGCTTTCATGGATATGATGAACCGAGTATTCAAGGATTATTTGGATCAATTCGTTGTTGTCTTTATTGATGACATCCTCATATATTCCAAAAGCCGTGAAGATCATGAGCACCATTTGAAGCTGGTACTCCAAAGGCTTCGTGAAAACAAGTTATATGCTAAGTTGAAGAAATGCGAGTTCTGGCTTGAGGAAGTAGCATTCCTTGGGCACGTGGTGTCAAAAAATGGAGTATCTGTTGACCCGACGAAGATTGAAGCAATACAAAGTTGGGAGCAACCGAAGTCGGTCACTGAAGTACGTAGCTTTTTGGGCTTAGCTGGTTATTATCGGAGATTCGTGGAAGGGTTTTCTCGAATCGCTACTCCGTTAACTCATCTAACTCGGAAGGATACAAAATTCATTTGGAGCGAGGAATGCGAGAAGAGTTTCCAAGAGCTTAAAAGGAGACTTATTTCGGCACCTGTTCTAACAATACCATCTGGTTCAGATGGATTTGTTATATACAGCGATGCTTCAGGCAAAGGGTTAGGCTGTGTTCTCATGCAACATGGAAAAGTCATAGCCTATGCCTCGCGACAACTTAAAGAATATGAGAGGAATTATCCTACTCATGATCTAGAATTGGCAGCAGTCGTTTTCGCGCTAAAGATCTGGAGGCACTATTTATATGGGGAGAAAGTGGAGATATATTCAGACCATAAAAGCCTCAAATATTTCTTCACTCAAAAAGAACTCAACATGCGGCAGCGACGTTGGCTCGAGTTATTAAAAGACTAAGACCACACTATTCAATACCATCCTGGAAAAGCAAACGTGGTAGCTGACGCGTTGAGTAGAAGATCATATGCAGGAACAAGTGCGATGATGTCAAGTATATGCATAGAGCCAACTTTAATAGAAAAAGTTAAGGTTGCTCAAGCCACAGATCCGGAGCTGATGCATATGAAGACGAAAGTACAAGAAGGTGCCATTCCAGAAGCGAGAATTGATGAAGAAGGAATACTTCGAGTCCACTCCAGACTTTGTGTTCCTAATGATTCTGATTTGAAGTACAAGATCATGATGGAGGCACACAATACACCGTTTGCAATTCATCCTGCAAGTACCAAAATGTATCGTGATCTTCGACATACATTTTGGTGGAACAATATGAAGAGAGAGATTGCAAAGTTTATTTCAACGTGTTTAACTTGTCAACGTGTAAAGGCGGAGCATCAAGTGCCAAAGGGTCCATTGCAACCACTTGAGATTCCGAAATGGAAGTGGGAAAACATTACTATGGATTTCGTTACGGGTCTTCCTACGGTTTCTCAAGGTATTAATGCTATTTGGGTTATTGTTGATAGATTAACCAAGTCTGCTCATTTCTTGCCAATACGGGAGACTTATTCCCTTGAACGTCTTGCTCAAATGTACGTAAATGAGATTGTAAGATTGCATGGCATGCCAGTATCCATAGTTTCGGATCGAGACCCAAGATTTACTTCAAGATTTTGGGTTAGCTTGCAAAAAGCTATGGGTACGGAGTTACGATTCAGTTCGGCATACCATCCTCAAACGGACGGACAATCAGAGAGGACTATTCAAACTCTTGAAGATTTATTAAGACTCTGTGTCCTAGACTTCAAGGGCAGTTGGGATAAATATTTACCATTGGTGGAATTCTCCTACAACAACAGTTATCAGGCAAGCATTGGTGTGGCCCCATTTGAAGCATTATATGGACGAAAGTGTCGCTCTCCAGTATGTTGGGACGAGGTGGGTGAAGCAAAATTGTTGGGACCCGAGTTAGTACGTATGACTACGGAGAAGATCCAAACGATTCGACAACGTATACAAACGGCACAAGATCGACAAAAGAGTTATGCGGATCTTCATCGAAAGGACGTAGAATTTAGTGTTGGGGATCATGTATTGTTGCGTGTTGCCCCATGGAAGGGAGTTACAAGATTCGGGAAGAGAGGAAAGCTTAATCCACGATTTATTGGTCCATTTCAAATTCTTGATCGAGTAGGTAATGTAGCCTATAGACTCGCGTTACCTCCAAGTATGTCTCGTGTTCATAATGTTTTTCATATATCTGTGCTTCGTAAATATGTGAAAGACCCGAACCACGTCATTGAGTTAGAACCGGACGAGATAGCCGAAGATTTAACGTATGAGGAGGTACCTGTCAAGATCTTGGATAGGAAGGAGCATGTCCTACGCACGAAGGTTATACCACAAGTTAAGGTTTTATGGAGAAACCATGCTATTGAAGAAATGACCTGGGAGTTGGAATCAGAAATGAAAGCGAGGTATCCTTACCTTTTCGAAATATCAGGTGCGTACGTCAATTTCGAGGACGAAATTTCATAAGGAGGGGAGGTTGTAAGACCCCAACTTATTATAAATAAAATTAAATTTTTCTTTATTCATTATTCTAAATTAATAAGGGTTAATTTGATATAATGCTTTGGTTATGGGTAAATGTGCAAATTTTTGCAAAATAAACAAGTGGTTATAAAATAATCATTGTTGTCGGAGAATATTCGTTTGGTCGTGGAATATTCTTTTTGTCGGGAATATTCGTACGACGGCGCAGTCAATTGTGGGCCCCATAACAGAATAACGATCGGATGAAGAAAACGACAAATTTGAGTTTTTATAAATAACGACATAATTTTTACCGTTAACACTGTTGGGTTATCTGGTGGTTAAAATACAGTAATACGCGTTGTTGTACAGTAGCACACGGTATTGCACAGTATTTTGAATTATTGATCCTTACGTAAGAAGACACTACTCAATAATTGCTACAGGAGTTACTGTTCAATATTTTATTGATTCAATAATTGTTGCGTTGATATTTTATATTATTATTGTTTCAATAATTGTCACTGCACAATATTTACCATTATCAGATCAATAATTCATATTATTTGAATAATATTATCAGGTAACATTATTGGCAATGTCTAGAAAGTTCTGTCTAAGGAGAGGTTTGATCACCTAATTGCGCGCCAGTAAGGAGAAATCCTTATTGGAAAGCCCCCTCTTTCCTGGGAACGGCCTGGTTGTCATAGTTGTGATTCTGTAATATTATTTATAAATAATTAATTATTGATTTATATGATAAGAAAATATTTATTTGATGGATTTATTTATTTTATGCGGTTAAAAATGAAGGAATTTTAGCATGAAATAATTGTTGAAAGTTTGGCATATTTTTGTGGAATTACAGCTCTGATAAAATATTCATTCAATTATATTATTATTATATGTTATAATTGTTTAAATAATAATAGTATTATAATATATATACGCATGTGGTTAATTAGATATGCAAGATGTATTTGAATACCTTGTGGCTAGCATGATTTTGGTTGGTGGGAATGGTGGGTGAGAATTTCCTGCAAACTCTTGATTGTCAAATGTGTTACAGGAGCTTTAGTTTTATTTTTTCAAAGGTGATTCATGCCTTGTCCTTTTTTTTCAAAGTTGGCTGGTTTTTTTTCTTTCCTGCAACATGTTTTTCAAAAGGTGGCCTCCACCCATATGGAAAAAAAATGAGTATGTTAGGCAGAAGAAGAAATTGTAGGCGTCTGTCTCTTTTCCTCCGTTTCTATAAATAGGGGGTAACCCCTCCTTCCTCATCACACCATCTTCATAATCAGAATTTTTCTATCGTATTGTGAGTATTTTCTTGAGTATAAGAATATTTTGAGCGTAGTTTTTCTGCAAGATTTTCTCAGAATAATATCCGAGGTTCCAGACAAATTCAGTTTTTACCAAGGTAAAGGATATTATTTTTTTTTTCAATACTCATGAGAAATATTATTTCCTTTCATACTCCATATTATGTAAGCAATATTATTTCATCTCGTATTCTTAAAATTTGAACTTACTATGGTAAGTATTGCTTCTATAATTCCTGAAATGATTAGAAATTTCGTTTCATCTAATATCATTTCATAGGAATATTGGTCTGAAATTTTTATCAAATTTGGAACTTATCATTACTGGTACTGTTCACTGGTACTGTTCATGGGTACTGTTCACGAGTACTGTTCACGGATACTGTTCACGGGTACTGTTCACGGGTACTGTTCACAAAAAAAAAATATTTTCTTCTAAATTATCTATTGTGACCCTTATTCTTAAAGCTTAATCCATGTTTTGATTTTCATCATCCTCAGTCCCAAATGGTGATACCAATGAATATCTTTGGCATGTAGTGCAAAGATGAATGATTAACTAATGAATATCTTTGGCCGTAGTGCGAAGATGAACAGGTGTTGAGATAAACATGACCAACTGGTGATACAAATGAATATCTTTAGCCTGTAGTGCAAAGATGATTAAAGATGTATATTGATTGTTGTTACAGGGATAAAATATTGTTGATGGACTTTTAAACCTTAGAAGACAGTAGAATTCTTTCTCTACGTGACTCTTCTAATGGATTGCTGTTCCGCTGCACTTGTTGATCTAAAACTTGTTGTCTATTATATTTTATCAGATTTTTCCCTGTTGAAGACTAACGATAATTTGTTGTATATTATCTTAGTCATAATATTCTTTACTGGGCTAGTTGAGCTCACCCTTTCCTTTTTGTTCCATTTTTCTACTCAGGTGGCGAGAATATAGCGAGTACGAGTCGGGGTATGGAATGAAGGTTTTAGGGAGAGTTGTTTAGTAGTCATCACCATTTTTATAAAATAATGTATCAATAAATATGATGGGGATTTATTTGTATGTGGATATTGTCTAGATGGCAATATCTGTATTTAAACTCATAATTTTCATGTTGTAATAATAAAGTTGTAGTTGTTTCTAAACCATGTATTGACAACTCAGAATGGGTGATGTATACCTGTTTTGGGGGTGTCACAATTGTTGGTGGATTTTTAACATGGAGAAGATAATTGACTTTATGGTCTATTTGACTCTTCTAATGGATTGCTCGTTCCGCTGCAACTATGGTTGAAAATTTTTATCATCTACCATATGTTCTAAATCTCTGATTTATTACTGATGAAGGCTATTGATAATTTAATTATCTTTAGTCATGCTATTCTTTACTGGGCTAGTTGTGCTCACCCTTCTGTTTCACAATTCCTTTCAGGTAATAAGAGTGTAGCTGGGTCGAGCGGGGCTAACAGGGGAATAGAACGGTGGTCATCATTTAGTAGTTATATTTGGTGAATCAAATAGGATGAGGCAAACCCAACGTTGGAAGGGTGTTTTGCCACTATCATACAAGATGTCTAATGACATACAACCTCGTGTCATCATAAGACAGGGTTGTGCGCATCCACTTACTGAGTATATCTACGAGCACTACCTATATAATATTGGTGTTTGTTTAAAGTATAATTCTCAATTAGAGACAGTGGAGATAATGATATGTCAAGAGATGACTCACCATTGGAAAGAATATGATAATAATCTTCTCGTTTTTCTTTGGAGTCTATTGGGTCAACCAAAGATAATTCTGCGACATATGATATCTATAATAACCTAAATGCATGGCCTCCCATTTACGAAGGCTTCCTTGAGTACTTCCCAAAGATTCTAATTTCTAAAACAGTTTTTGACTATACCTTTATGTAAGGTGCTATTGTGTCGTGCTGTCCACGGTTGGGACATGAGTCATAGTTGGTATATATTTATATTAAAACTCACAGCATATGTGTTGTTGTAGTTTGCACAACAATTATTGTAATAAAGTTTTAGTTGTTTTCTGTACCATGTATTTGGCGACTCAGAATAGGTTGGGTGGAATGGACCTATTTTGGGGTTGTCACAACAAAGTTATTTATATTATTATTTACAATATTAACGATGTCTAGAAGTTCTGTCAAGGAGAGGTTTGGCCACCTAATTGCTTGCCAATAGGGAGAAATCCTTATTGGAAAGCCCCCTCTTTCCTGGGAACGACCTGGTCGATTAATATTGTGAACTATAATAATGATGATAAAGGTTGATAAAAATATTGAGGAGATTTTTTTATGAAGTATTTGTTGTAAATTTTGCTTATTAGTTGGACCCCCGTTTACCCATTTTTCAAAATAATCAGTAGAAAGTTATTCAGTGTATATATATATATATATATATATATATATATATATATATATATATATATATATATATATATATATTATTGGTGGGGGGCATAAGTGGGGCAAGTGTTGCCCACATGTTGGTGGAATAATGAGATGGTTCACAGGAAATAAAAAGGAATTGGATGGCTTAGATGGGAGGGTGTATTATTAAGGTTATTATTATTATTATTATTATTATTATTATTATTATTATTATTATTATTATTATTATTATTATATATAACTTTGTTGACATTTTATTAGAATATTTTATTAAATCAATATGGACCGTCCGTTTAAAAGTAAATCAATCACTGAAAATCTAGAGAGAGAAACTATAGAGAGAAAGAAGAAAAGTATTCTGCTAATTCACTACTCCTATATCCAGTACTTTCTTTCAAAGGTAAGGGACATTATTTATTGTACTCGTAAGGGGTATTCTTTCTTTCTTACTCATGAAGAGAACTTCTGTTATTCCATTCTTTATTATTCTGTTGGAATAACCTGTATACGCGGGCTACCCTATACTTGGTGAAATTCTTTTGTTACTTCATTCTTTATTATTCTGTTGGAACATCCTGTATGTGCGTTACACGTGACCTAGTTCCGTTATTTATTATTCTGTAGGAACATCCTGTCTGTGCATTTACTCATGACCTAGTTCCGTTGTTTATTATTCTGTTAGAATATTTAGTCTGTGCGTTTACGCATGACCTGGTTCCATTATTTATTATTCTGTTAGAATAACCTGTCTGTGCGGTCTATCGCATGCCTGGTGATTTCTTTTGTTATTTCATTCTTTATTATACTCAGTTGGTTAAAGTTTTGACTTCTATACTCCATAAAATTGGTGGAATATCCTTGATATTTGCGCTTTATCCAGTATCTTTTCATGGAAATATTCTTCTGAGCATTCTTGAGTGTTACTCTACAAAGAAGTATTATGTTGACAATTTGGACATTATTAGTTCCTGGATAAATTAATTCTTGAACTTGTTTTATTGAATTCTTATATCCTTGTCATCATCATCATATTTATATTATGTTGAAAGTCATATGTGGCCTGTAGTGCATAGATTGACTTGGTATGATTATTACCAGTGATTATTCGGTGTAATCATGACCGTAATGTTACAAATGATGTGGAAAAAGTCCTCATTGGCCCGTAGTGCATTGATGGACCGTTGTTGGCATGATCATGACCATTGATGAATACACGAATATCCTTGGCCTGTAGTGGATGGATAATTTGTGGTCGTGATACTAATGAATATCCTTGGCTGTAGTGCAGGGATGATGTGAATTATTTATTAAGATGAGTCTCAGCGATAAAAGTAATGATAAATCTTTTAAAGCATAGAAGATAGTTAATTTTATTCTCTACTTGACTCTTCTAATGGATTGCTTGTTCCGCTGCAATTAAACTTGATGTTTGTTATATTTTATCAGTTTAACACTATTGAAGGCTAATGATAATTTATTCTGCATTATCTTAGTCATAATATTTTTTACTAGGCTAGTTGAGCTCACCCTTTTACTTTCATTATTCTCTTCAAGAAATGAGAATGTAGCAGGGACTAGTCGGGGAACAGAATGATGGTCCTCGATGGCGCATTAGTAGTCCTCACTATTCTGTGAAATATTGTGATAATAAATGTAATGAGGACCCCATTTAGTTTGTATATTGTCTAGATGACAATATTTGTATTAAAACTCACAGCATATGTTTAGTCATATTTTACATGACTGTTGTATAATTAAGTTTGTATTTGAATTATGTACCATGCATTTGGCGACTCAAGATAGGTGATGTATATCTATTCTGGGGGCGTCACAGTTGGTATCAAAGCTTAGGGATATGATCCTGGCTAAGATGTGAGACTAGAACTAGGAGGGGAGAGACGGGGAATTCCTTCGCTAGTATGACTTACCTAAGTTTATTTGGTATATATTTAATTGGTCGGTTAGAGTATAGGGATAATATGTGATATGATAACTAATCCTTGTTTTGTGGCAGTGTCTGAAAATGACATCCGAGAATGTTGAGAATAGCAATGGAGCACAGGAGACCGTTGAGTCTCCATATTTCAATAATCAGGATAATGTGCATCAGGAAGGTGACAATTGTGACGCCCCCAAAATTAGGTATACATCACCCATCTTGGGTCGCCAGATACATGGTACAGAATTCAAATACAACTTACTAATACAACTATCGTGTATAATACGACAAAACATAAACTGTGAGTTTGAATACAATTATTGTCTACTAGAGATTATACAAACTCAAAAGGAGTCCTCATTACAATTATTATCACACTATTTCACAAAATAGTGAGGACTACTAATGCTATCCTCTGGACCATCACTCCGTTCCCCGACTCGTCCCAGCTATATTCTCATTTCCTGAAGAGAACAGTGAAAGAAAGGGTGAGCTCAACTAGCCCAGCAAGAAATATTATGACTAAGATAATGCAAAATAAATTATCATTAGCCTCAAACAATGTTAAACTAATAAAATACAATAGAAATCAAGTTTAAATGTAGCGGAACAAGCAATCCATTAAAAGAGTCAAGTAGAGAATAGAATCTACTATCTTTTATGATTTAAAAAGTTTTTCATCACTTTTATCGCTGAGACTCAGCTCAATAAATAATCCACATCATTAAATCATCCCTGCACTACAGGCCAAGGATATTCTTTAGTATCACGACCACGAATTATCCATGCACTACAGGCCAAAGATAATCGTGTTTTCATCAACAGTCCTGATCATGCCATAAAATAATTCATCTTTGTACCCTTGGCAGAAGAGAATCCATAGCCATAATCATACCAAAAATTGTCCATCAGTGCACTACGGGCCAATGAGGACTTTTAATTTTCACATCATTTGTAACATTACAGTCATAATTATACCGAATAATCCCTGGTCATAATCATATCAAGTCCATCTATGCACTACAGGCCACAGATGACTTTCAATAAATATAAACATGAGGATGATGACAATGATATAAGAATTCAATTAAACAAGTTCAAGAATTAATTTGTCCAGGAACCAATAAAGTCCAAATTGTCAACATGATACTGCTTTGTAGAGTAAAATTCAAGAATGCTCAGAAGAATATTTTTATGAAAAGATACTGGATGAAGAGCAAATATCAAGGATATTTCATTAATTTCATGGAGTATAGAAGTCAAAATTTTAATCAACTGAGTATAATACCGAACCGAATAACAAAAGAAATCACCATGCATGCGGTACTTCGCATAGACAGGTTATTCCAATAGAATAATAATAACGGAACCAGGTCAGGTGAAATTCACACCGACAGGATGTTCCAACAAAATAATAAATGCGGAATAATAAATGATGGAACCAGGTTCGACGTATATCACAGACAAGATATTCCGACAGAATAATAAAGACGGAATAATAAAAATGGAACCAGGTCCGGCGTATAGCACAAACAGGATATTCCGACAGAATAATAGAAGAATTTCACCAAGTATAAGGGATTCTGCGTATACAGGTTATTCCAACAGAATAATAAAAAATAAAATAACTATAGTTCTCTTCATGAATATAAAAGAATAATATCCCTTACCGTAAAATAATACTTGATATAAGAGTAGTGAAGTAGCAGAAAACTTTTCTTCTATCTCTCTATAGTCTCTCTCTATAGTTTCTCTCTTTAGAGTTCAGTGAATTCGTAAGAAAATAATGAAGGAATAAGCTTCTATTTATAGGAAAATGGAATGCATAGCAACTAATCCATGAACGGTCCAGATTGATTTACTTTAATCTGACGGTCCATATTTAAAGAAAAATCGTTTAAATAAAATATAATATATTCTATTTATATAAAAAGATTTTTACTATACAAACACTATGCGGGCACTATGCAAATACTATGCATAATAAAATATAATATATTCTATTTATAGAATAACTTTAATAAAGTATTATGTTTTATATAAAAAAAAATTTACTATGTAAAACACTATATTTATAAAATAACTTAAATAAAGTATTCTGTTTTATATAAAAAGAAGTTTCTATTTTATTACGTTAATAATACGAATAAAACAAAACTTCTAAATCAACAATAATTGAATCAAATAATGTGAGATACTATGCAACAACTATTGTAGCAATAATTGAACAAAACTGAGTGACTTCTCACATAAATATCAATAATCAATACCGTGTGCTACTATGCAACAACGCGTATTATTGTACTTTTACTACTGAGTAGTTCAACAGTATCAACGGTAAAACTTCTGCTGTTATTTTCAATAAAATATTTTTGTCGTTTTCTCAATCCGACAATAATTTTGTTGTAGGGTCCACCAATGATTGTGTCGTCGTACGAATATTTCCTGTTTAAAACGAATATTCTCCGACCAATCGAATATAATATGACAACTTGCATACTTGCAAAATTTATAAATATTACCCACAACTATAACATTATCTCAAATTCACACCATAATATAAAAAATTATTTCGAGAAAATTAATTCTTTATTCTTAAAATCTGGGGTTTCACAACAATCCTCATGCAAACAACAACACTGACCAAATGATGAATGATGGAATATTCAGAGGCTTTATACAATTCATGCAACATCAGGCGAGAGCAGCTCATGTCCAAAATGTAGGTGGAAACACTGGAAACTCTCGGATGGTCACCGCTAAACAGTTCAAGGAGCTGGGACCACCAGAGTTTATTGGAGAGCCAAAACCACTTAAGGCGGAAGCATGGATAAAGCAGATCACCAAGATATTTGATGTCTTAGGATGCTCCGAGGAGCAAAAGGTTCCCTTTGCCACTTTTATGTTGCGAGGAGAGGCAGATTACTGGTGAGAATCGGTAAAGCGTACTTAACCTGCCGTACTGAAGATGACTTGAGAGAAGTTCCAAGAATTGTTCAACGACAAGTACTTTCCCGAAAGTATTCGTCACAAGAAAGAAGTAGAATTCATCAAGCTGGAGCAAAACAACATGATCGTATCGCAGTACGAAGCCAAGTTTGCCGAGTTGTCCCGGTTTGTGTCCCATTTGGTTGATAATGAGGAGAGAATGATGAGAATGTTTTTAAGAGGTTTAAAACCGGAGATACGTCAATATCTTATTTCTCATAAACTGTATTTGTATTCAGATGTTGTAAATAGGGCTCAGTTATTGGAGCGCGATAACGAGTCAACGTAATTAAAAGAGAGCAGCCGACAAAATGATAATACCAGTGAGAGCAGTCATCGAAGCGGTGACAACAAACGTGGAGGGAATCAACAGGCCATAAATGGTAATCACTTCGGTGGTAATCAGGGCCAAAACAATAAGAATGGACATTTCAAGAAGAGGATATTCAACAATGATGGAAAGACGTCAGCACCAACACCCATTGTTAAGGAAGGAGAACGACCACCTATCATATGCTTCAAATGCGGAGGGGAGGGACACATCAGTCCAAACTGCGCGATGTCGTTCAAAGCATGTTATAATTGTGGAAGAGAAGGTCACCTAGCCTGATTTTGTCGTTCACCGAAGACAAGTTCAGCTAGGATGGAGGCACCAAAAGTCATCCCAGAAAAGTCAAAGTCGGTGGTGCAAGGGAGAGCGTTTGTAGTGACCTCCTAGAAAGCAAGGAACCCGAACGAAGTCATCACGGGTAAGCTTATAATAAACTCTAGCGAAGTCTATACCTTATTTGATACCGGTTCTACCCATTCTTTTATTTCTCCTACTTGCGCTCAACGATTAAATTTGACTCTGGAGAAATTAGACTTTGACTTATCTGTGGAAACTCCGTTGGGAGAAACCTTCATTAAATCCACTGTTTATAAGTCTTGTTTGGTTCAAATCGGTACCCTTACATTACCTGTCGATCTTATTTCATTAAAAATACTTTCATTTGATGTGATTCTAGGGATTGATTGGTTAACTACTCATCATGTAAAAATTGATTATTTTCGTAAGGTTGTTAGCTTTCATATTCCTAACCAACCTATTATGCGAATTCAAGCAACCAAACCATTAAAATCAATCACTGTCATCTCAAGCCATAAAGCTATTTGTTTATTAAAAAATGGATGTCAAGCTTTCTTAGCTCATGTCACGGATCTAAACAAAAATACGTCAGTTTTGAATGATATTTCTATTGTTAATAAATTTACTGATGTATTCCCTGAAGAACTTCCTAGCCTACCCCCAGAGCGTGAAATTGAATTTTATATCGACCTTGAACCCAGTACAAAACCCATTTCCAAAGCCCCATATCGAATGGTTCCTATTGAACTTCAGGAGTTAAAGACCCAACTGCAGGAATTGTTCGATATTGGCTTTATTCGTCCTAGTACTTCTCCTTGGGGTGCTCATGTTCTATTCGTGAAGAAGAAAGATGGGAGTATGCGACTTTGTATTGATTATCGGGAGTTGAATCATGTCACCATCAAAAATAGGTACCCGTTGCCTCGCATTGATGATCTGTTTGACGAGTTGCAAGGATCACAATTCTTTTCAAAGATCGATTTTCGTTCTGGATATCATCAGCTGAATGTTAGAACTGAGGATATTCCAAAGACGGCTTTCAGAACTCGGTACGGGCATTATGAATTCCTAGTCATGTTTTTTGGATTGACTAATGCTCTTACTGCCTTCATTGATATGATGAACCGAGTATTCAAGAAATATTTGGATCACTTTGTGGTCATCTTTATTGATGGCATCCTTATTTATTCCAAAAGTCGTGAAGATCATGAGCAACACTTGAGGCTGGTACTCCAAAAGCTTCGTGAATACAAGCTTTATGCCAAGTTGAAGAAATGAGAGTTCTGGCTTGAGGAAGTAGCATTTCTTGGGCACGTAGTATCAAGTCATGGAATATCTGTTGACTCGGCAAAAATTGAAGCAATTCAAAGCTGGGAGAAACCTAAATCAGTGACCGAAGTGTGTAGCTTTTCTCGGTTTAGCTTGTTATTATCGGAGATTCGTGGAAGGATTTTGTCGAATCGCTACTCCATTAACTCAGCTGACTCGGAAAGATACAAAGTTCGTTTAGAATGAAGAATGTGAAAAGAGTTTTTAAGAACTCAAGAGGAGACCCATTTCAGCACATGTTCTGACAATACCATCTGGCTCGAAGGGATTTGTCATCTACAGTGATGCTTCGGGCAAAGGGTTAGGATGTGTTCTCATGCAACATGAGAAAGTCATAGCCTATGCCTCAAGACAACTCAAAGAATATGAGAGGAATTATCCTACTCATGATCTAGAGTTGGCAGTTGTTGTCTTCGCACTTAAAATTTGGAGGCATTACTTGTATGGAGAGAAAGTGGAGATCTTTACTGATCATAAAAGCCTCAAATATTTCTTCACTCAAAAGGAACTCAACATGCGACAACGACGTTGGCTTGAACTGTTGAAAGATTATGATCATACCATTCAATACCATCCTGGAAAAGCGAACGTGGTAGCCGACGCATTGAGTAGAAGATCATATGCAAGTACGAGTGCGATATTGTCAACGTAAAGGCCCATTTTGTGTGACTTGCAAAGGACGGAGACAGAGTTAAAGACTCCAGGGACCCATGTGATGATGGCGAATATACGAGTAGAACCGACTTTAATTGATAAAGTTAAAGCTGCTCAAGCTACAGACCTGGAGCTGATGCGTATGAGGAAGAAAGTGTAAGAAAGTGCTATGATGGAAGCAAGAATCGATGAATAAGGAATACTTCGAGTCAACTCCAGAATTTGTGTTCCTAACAACCTTGATTTAAAGTATAAAATCATGATGGAGGCGCACAACACACCATTTTCAATCCATCCTGGGAGTACCAAAATGTATCATGATCTTTGACATACATTTTGCTGGGGAAATATGAAGAGAGAGATAGCGCTGTTATCTCAAGGTGTCTAACGTGTCAACGAGTCAAGGCGGAGCATCAAGTACCAAAAGGTCCATTGCAACCTCTTGAAATTCCAAAATGGAAGTGGGAGCACATTACCATGGATTTCGTAACTGGTCTTCCCAAGATTTCTCAAGTCATGGATGCAATTTGGGTCATTGTTGATAGATTGACCAAGTCTGCTCACTTCTTACCTATACGAGAAACTTATACACTTGAACGTCTTGCTCGTATGTACATAAGCGAGGTTGTAAGATTGCATGGTATTCCAGTATCCATAGTTTCTGATCGAGACCCAAGATTCACTTCACGATTTTGGGTTAGTTTACAAAAAGCTATGGGTAGTTCAGAATATCATCCTCAGACGGATGGATAATCAAATAAGACTATTCAAACTCTGGAAGATTTATTAAGACTCTGCGTCCTTGACTTCAAGGGAAGTTGGGATAAGTTCTTACCATTAGTGGAGTTTTCCTACAACAACAGTTATCAAACAAGTATTGGCATGGCTCCATTCGAGGCGTTGTATGGAAGAAAGTGTCGTTCTCCAGTATGCTGGGATAAGGGTGAAGCAACGTTATTGGGACCGGAGTTGGTACATATGACTACGAAAAAGATTCAAACGATCCGACAACGTATAAAAACCTCACAAGATCGACAAAAGAGTTATGCTGATCTTCATCGAAAGGACATAGAATTCGATATAGGAGATCATGTGTTGTTACGTGTTGCTCCATGGAAATGATTTACGAGATTTAGAAAGAGAGGAAAGCTCAATCCTCGATTCATTGACCCATTTTTAATCCTCGATCGAGTAGGAGCTGTGGCCTATAGACTCGCTTTACCGCCAAGTATGTCTCGTGTTCATAACGTTTTTCACATATCCATGTTACGTAAATATGTGGATGACTCGAACCACATTATTGAGTTAGAACCGGATGAAATAGCGGAAGATTTGACGTATGAAGAGGTTCCTGTTCAAATCTTGGATAAGAAGGAACATATTCTACGCTCCAAGGTTATACCTCAAGTCAAAGTTTTGTGGAGAAACCACGATGTTGAGGAAATGACCTGGGAGTTAGAATCTGAAATGAAATCAAGGTACCCTTACCTCTTCGACATACCAGGTACGTACCCTAATTTCGAAGGTGAAATTTCATAAGAAGGGGAGGTTGTAAGACCCCAACTTTTTAATAAAGATGATTTTTCTATAAATATCATTTTTAAATATTATGAAATGAATTTGATATAATGTTATAGTTGTCGGTAATATTTATAAATTTTGCAAAGTACGCAAATTGTTATATAATATTCGATTGGTCGGAGAATATTCATTATAACAGGGAATATTCGTACAACGACACAATCATTGGTGGAGCCCACAACGGAATTATTGTCGGACTGAGAAAAAGACAAAAATATTTTATGAAAATAACGGCGGAAGTTTTACCGTTAGCTTTTGAAACACCCGGTGTTAAAAGTACAGTAATACGCGTAGTTGCATAGTAGCACACAGTATTGATTATTGATGCTTACGTAAGAAGTCACTCAGTTTTGTTTAATTATTGCTACAGTAATTGTTGTATAGTATCTCACGTTATTTGATTCAATTATTATCAATATTTTATATATTATTAAATCAATAATTGAGATGACAAAGTTATTAATATTATTATTTGTAATATTAACGATGTCTAGAAGTTCTGTCAAGGAGAGATTTGGTTACCTAATTGTGCACTAATAGGGAGAAATCCTTATTGGAAAGCCCCCCTCTTTCCTGGGAACGACCTGGTCGATTAATATTGTGAACTATAATAATGATGATAAATGTTGATAAAAATATTGAGGAGATTTTTTTATGAAGTATTTGTTGTAAATTTTGCTTATTAGTTGGACCCCCATTTATTCATTTTTCAAAATAATCGGTAGAAAATTATTCAGTGTATATATATATATAGTATTGGTGGGGGGCATAAGTGGGGCAAGTGTTTCCCACATGTTGGTGGAATAATGGGATGGTTCACGGGAAATAAAAAGGAATTGGATGGCTTGGATGGGAGGGTGTATTATTAAGGTTATTATATATATGTATATATATATATATATATATATATATATATATATAACTTTGTTGACATTTTGACGAAGGAAGGAAAATATTGATCACGGGAGTGTATCCCGTGATTTTTTTGGCACATGTTATATATATATATATATATATATATATATTTAATATATATAATATATTTTATTTAAAAGATTTTGTTTTATAAGAATATTTTATTAAATCAATATGGACCGTCCGTTTAAAAGTAAATCAATCTGGACCGTTCATGAATTAGTTACTATTCTGTCCATTCTTCTATAAGTAGAAGCTCATTCCTTCATTATTTCTTACGAATTCACTGAATCTCTAGAGAGAGAAACTATAGAGAGAAAGAAGAAAAGTATTCTGCTACTTCACTACTCCTATATCCAGTACTCTTATTTCAAAGGTAAGGGATATTATTTGTTGTACTCGTAAGGGGTATTCTTGCTTTCTTACTCATGAAGAGAACTTCTGTTATTCCATTCTTTATTATTCTGTTGGAATAACCTGTATACGCGGGCTACCCTATACTTGGTGAAATTCTTATGTTACTCCATTCTTTATTATTCTGTTAGAACATCCTGTCTGTGCGTTACGCATGACCTGGTTCCGTTATTTATTATTCTGTTGTAACATCCTGTCTGTGCGTTTACGCATGACCTAGTTTCGTTGTTTATTATTCTGTTGGAATATCATGTCTGTGCATTTACGCATGACCTGGTTCCCTTATTCATTATTCTGTTGGAATAACCTATTTGTGCGGTCTATCGCATGCCTGGTGATTTCTTTTGTTATTCCATTCTTTATTATACTCAGTTGGTTAAAGTTTTGACTTCTATACTCCATAAAATTAGTAGAATATCCTTGATATTTGCGCTTCATCCAGTATCTATTCATGGAAATATTCTTTTGAGCATTCTTGAGTGTTATTCTACAAAGAAGTATCATGTTGACAATTTGGACATTATTAGTTCCTGGATAAATTAATTCTTGAACTTGTTTTATTGAATTCTTATATCCTTGTCATCATCATCATATTTATATTATGTTGAAAGTCATCTATGGTCTGTAGTGCATAGATGGACTTGGTATGATTATGACCAGGATTATTCGGTGTAATCATGACCGTAATATTACAAATGATGTGAAAAAAGTCCTCATTGACCCGTAGTGCATTGATGGACCGTTGTTGGCATGATCATGACCATTGATGAATACACGAATATCCTTGGCCTGTAGTGCATAGATAATTTGTGGTCGTGATACTAATGAATATATCCTTGGCCGTAGTGCATGGATGATGTGGATTATTTATTAAGCGGATTATTTATTAAGCTGAGCCTTAACGATAAAAGTAATGAAAAACCTTTTAAATCATAGAAGATAGTAGATTTTATTCTCTACTTGACTCTTCTAATAGATTGCTTGTTCCGCTGCAGTTAAACTTGACGTTTGTTATGTTTTATCAGTTTAACACTGTTGAAGACTAATGATAATTTATTCTGCATTATCTTAGTCATAATATTTCTTACTGGGCTAGTTGAGCTCACCCTTTTACTTTCATTATTTTCTTCAGGAAATGAGAACGTAGCAGGGACTAGTCGGGGAACAGAGTGATGGTCCTAGATGACGCATTAGTAGTCCTCACTATTCTATGAAATAGTATGATAATAAATGTAATGAGGACCCCATTGAGTTTGTATATTGTCTAGATGACAATATTTGTATTAAAACTCACAGCATATGTTTAGTCATATTTTACACGACTGTTGTATAATTAAGTTTGTATTTGAATTCTGTACCATGTATTTGGCGACTTAAGATGTGTTATGTATACCTATTTTGGGGCCGTCACAATAAAAGTCCTTATTACTATTTTGGGTTGTCCCATGTTAAATGTCCACTTTCTTTTAATAACCAAACCTTTACACATTTTTTCCTATTATGCCAGTAACATTAAATATCTCATACTTTTCTTATTCTAATTCTTTATCCATATTTAATGATATTATTATGGGCAATTTTGTCATTTTATTCATCTTCTTAATATGCGTAAAAAGTCCACCAAAACTTTTATCCTGGGACAGAAGGAGTATTTACTTTATGTATTTTATTTTATCTTTTTAAGAATAAAAAAATTTGGTCATCTTTTGGGGAGGTAGGGAGTAAATTTGAAACAAAAAGAGAAAAAATTAATTTCCTAATCTCCTTTTAAATTTATTATTGCCAAAAGCTTAAATATATTGCTAGGAAATATGTGGCGCATTGGACCTTAACTTAAACACGTGGCGTGTATACAACACTCCAGCAAAACACCCAAAAGAGCCAAAACCTATATTTCCTATAAAACGGCGGCATCCCGCCGTTGCTGCCATCTCCGACCGGCCATTACAAGGCTAATGTTGGACTATGATAGTATGATCTAATTTAGAGCAGCAAACGGTCATGAATTGTAAGTGTACTAATTTTATAAACTATTTCTTAATTTACCCCAATTAATAGCAACTGAAAGCTATAATTTTTGTAATTATTAGCAGTAATATTTTGATAGTTAAACATATATATAAACCCTGAATTTTAGAATTTTTCAAATTGATTTTAATGTTGAGAATCTTTTTGTGGAAAGGGGAGTTAGTTTTTGTAGACATTCATCCCTCTGGATTTCTGAGTTTCTTATCTATTAGCCCCTTCATTGGGTTACAGTAGTAATATTTAGGTCATTGCAAATGCATAGATGGCGGATTTTTAGTATTTTCTAATTTTTCTTTCAATCATCAAAAAAATTATTAGGAGATTTTTAAATTCCTGCAGTTCCTAAGTTTGTAACAGTGCATCAACTACATATTCTGTCTTGTTTTTGCTTCTTCTTGTTGCGCTCGCGCACAAAAACAAACAAACCCATAATCAGCAAAATTAGGTGATAATCTTAAAAATTCAGATTTATTAGCAAGAAACCTTCTTGAATGATCAAAGGTGTGCTCATTAGGAACCATGTCAATAAGAAAACATTCTGCAATAAAGACATATATCTAGTTTTTAAGAGTTTAGATATAAGGTTCAAAAGTACAATGCTTCCACGACTTGTATGTTGCGTTATTGTGCGCTGTGAAGCCTTAGTTTAGTGGAGCCCTATGAGGCACTCCTTTTCTTTTCCTAGTCCATTCTGCCTCAACTTGTTGATTTACTGTTTGTTCCTCTTCATCTTCTGGTGAACTAGTCTGGATGTTAGGTTGAACTGGTTCAATGTCCATTGACGCTGGTAAATGTGCTTGTATCTGCAAATTCAGTAGTGATTTGAATTATTCGACCTGACAAATACAAAGAGGAAACAGTGCTAACGAATTGCAGATTAAAATAAAATATTTAACCAACCTACCTTGCACAAAATAGAGTAGTAGTTGTACTCTTCATCTTTTAGTCTTCTACGACATGCTTCACATGATACATTTCTATCAGGATCCTTATTTGGGAGAGGAATCATAGTTACAACTTTATGCTTGTTGCACTTATATGGCTGGAGCAAGAAACAAGTTCAACTCAATCAAGAAGCTTTATGTTATTGGTTAAGAACTATTTAAATTCAGAATATAGTTTCTTTTTCATTTAACTATATGTTTAAATTGAGCTCGTTTCTTCTCCTCTAATACATATAATTTAATATGAATGCTTGCAAAAATTGTTGGTTGCGTATACATAGAAATTCAATCATCTCGTAGTTGTTTTTTGATTATTTATTGTTTCTTTTCCACTTGGTGCACTACATAGAAATTCAGTCATATAGGAATATATACTAGTTCTTTTGACAGAAAATTCTTAGTGTACATCAAAATTCAAAAGTCATACACCACAAGAAAGATTAGAAATGACATCAAGAGACAAAATAGATTCAGAGGCATAGAAGGTGCAGAAAGATTACAATAAAGGAAATTCTGTATGGCTGACTGTTTCAGGGTTATTTACGCACAGTGTTTCCCTGTTTCAACAATTATTTGGTTGTTCCGAATTTGGCAACCATGACTTTCCCTTTTGCTTTATTCATTTCTTGTATGATTTGAAGTAATTATTGTTTAGTTTCCATTTAATTATTACACCATAAGTATCTATTTATGCTTATGCCGTTAGCGGCGGTTTACTTGTGCCCTTCTTCCTATTATAAAATTATACTTGACATATTTAATTATCTTTGATTAAGATGTGTAAATTATTCCCAGTACAGTTGAGCAAGTCGGGCTTGCATTCGATAAGAGACAGGAAATAGTCTCGACAATCAGTCCGTCCATCTCTCAAGAAATGTGTTTGCATTAATTTTATTTCCTTATCAATCAGGCTTGTCTGTATTTGGTGACTAATGTTTGACCCATCAAAAAGAATTACTTGTTTTCTCTCCTTTGAGAGAAATATTTGGCCCTCTTTGAAAATCGTCTTGGAATCCCACTTTTTTCTATTTATTAAGTGATTGTGCATTTTAGTTTGTTGGGCTCATATTAAAATTCCTTATTCCCTTTCTTACTAAAATGTTAGTCTAATATTTGCTTGTTCCGGTGGTTATTAAATTCTGAGTAAAAAATGGATCTGGGGTAGTCTAGGGGCCCCAAGGCCCATAACATGATCCTCTGATTTGCTTGGCTATTTCTTTTGGTTACTTTCTGCCTTTCATATATATATATATATATATATATATATATATATATATATATGACCCTTTATAGTAAAGGGGTGAAAGGGGTTAGTGGTGAGATAAACTCTAGGGTTTCGAGTTTGGGCGGCCGCCTCAGATCTTCTTCATCTTCAAGTCGTTTGCCGCCTCACATCTTCTTCATCTTCTAAGTCGCTTGTCTATGCTGAACGGAGTAAATCTTGTGAGTTCTTTGTGTGGTTCCATTTGTTCTTTCCCCTTTCGTATTAATTGTTTGTAGTTTGCAAGATATTAATGTCTTCTAGAAATTTGTCTCTTCTTTGTATAAGATTTTTAAGCATCCTCATATTGGTTCAATTCAAATGGCAATTATTTACCGATTTTCATTTAAGGAATTGTACTTCAATCGCATAGTAGTTCAACCTTCCTTTATATTATTGATGTTTCACAATTACATATATACTATTTTATGGAGAAATTGGAATGAGCGTAATTTTAGACTGTTTGGAGAAAATTGCTCATCTTTTAAGCTGTTGAGTGATAGGATTATTTTCCTTGTATCTTTTTGGGTTTCTTCTATGGGGGTCTTTATTGGTATCTACTGATGTGTGAAGAGATCGAAGGATTGCACTTTTTTAAATGTTTTTTTAGTCCATTGAGGGTGTATTTTTCGTTCCCCTTTTATTGCATCATTTCTTCTCTATTAATAAAATTTATTCTTTTATCAAAAAAAAAAATCACACCTCACAAATTTGGGTGTTTTTTTAATATATGTTTTTTTACAATTATGCAAGGGAAATAGTGATTTTAAGTGTTTAAATTGATCAAGAAAATAATATTTTGTGTTTTATCTTAGCAGAATCTCAGCGAGATGATGATCATCTCAGAGGTATCATCAGTAGTTTCATTCCAGTTAGCACAAGGCAATTTTGGTAATGTGTTTGATAATGATATTATTTGATGTATCATAAAATTTATTTACTCCTATTTGTTTCAAAAATACTAATCGTTACAGACTCTTCTCAATCCATTAATGTTATACTTTGGTATTTTTTTGGGTACAATTGGTATAGCATGCAATTATTTGATGATTTTTTTCAAAATGTAATATGACTTCACTAGTATTTGAAATTACTAAAGTTTGATGCATATTTTTTCTAGGAAGGAGCTCTGGCCAGGGGTGGATCTAGATTTTTTTTTTCAGTTATGGCAATATAATTTTATCTAAAAAATTATCGCGAATACATTAAAAATAAAACTATATATATTTGGTAAAAGGTTTCTACGGTTGACCTAATATAATTTCAAATAGAACGTAATTTTGATTTTCACTGAACAATTCAATTGTAAGAATGCAAAAAGCATGCAAAAATATAAGAACATGCAATTTTTTATATAATTCAAATGACTTTATATTATTTATTAATATTAAATAAATCATGTTGCATAAAATAATTTATCAATATTGCATAAATTTTCACTTATTTTCAATTACATATAATATAGAGATATATATTACAAGGAAATAAATATTATTGCAAAGTGTAGATAAAAGAAAATAAACATGATTCCTAGCTTAATAGAATTTATTTTTTAGGTGTTTCTTTTTCTTTTTTTGAAACAGTCCAACAAATATATTCTAGGTGATTGATTTCAATATTTAAGATTTCTTAAATCATGTAGGGAATGAGTTTTAAAGTTAATTCAATCAATATTTAACATACCATACATATGGAAAAAAAATATTTTAACTATTTATTTTTGGAATAATATGTATACTATATAATTTATTCCCCCCCCCCCCCCCCCTAAAATCTAGTTATGGCAATTGCCACAGCTGGCTCCAAAGCAGATCCTCCCCTGGCTATAGCTCAAATTGTACTTCAGTGGAGGCATTCTTTGCTAGCCTTAGTGGAGGCACTATTCTATGAGTGTGGTCTTATTTATGGCCGTAGTTATAGCCCAAGTCGAAGCACTATTATATATCTACTATGGCCTTTCCCTGTGTTACTCGGACACGGATGGAGTGTCCGGTTGGACACGGTATCCGACACGGGTACTTCTCAATTTTGCCAATTTTTTACACTAAAGTGAAGTATCCAAGTGAAGTATCCAATTTTTGGACACGGTGTCGGACACGGGTACTTCAGGGCAAAGTGAAGAGTCCGAGTAACACAGGCCTTTCCTTGTAGGGTTTGAGGTTGGTTCTGTGTCCCCTTCTACCCATTGTCATAATTTAAAAAGAAATGTATATATATGTTGTGGAGGTAATTTGATTATATTTGCATAGTATTCATTTTTTAATGTCATCTTAGCAATTTGATACGACGAGAACTTTTAATATTAAAATTAATGACCATCTTATCATTTGACTTATTGCTGTTAGACAATTACTGTACTGTTCTGCTATCTGATTGTGTCCTTGTCCCCATATTAAAATATTGGGTAAAAATGTAATTCACCACCTGTGGTTTACACACTTCTGCAAATCACCACCTAAAAACCACCACTTAATCACCTGTGGTTTGAAAAAAAGTGCAACAGTTAATTTTTCCATCCAGTTTATGGAGAGTGAACTTTTAGCAAGTGGATGAGCTATCCAACAACTAGATTCCCTATGCAAATGGCAAAAATGTCCTCCTTAACCCATATTTAAGATGCAAGTAGTTCACTTATTTTTTTCTTCTTCTCATATTCACCAATTTTCTATTAAATTATGTACAAAAATACATCATATAAAGTTTTTGGAGTGTCTAATTGATTAGTATGTATTTGGATAAAAAAATAATAACCAAGATATATATATATATTTATATATATATATATATATATATATATATATATATTAAAAAATATGATGTTAAAAAATTAATAAATAAAAAATCTATTAAAAGTAAAAATATGGTAAATATAAGATGTAAACTATAAAAAAATAACTAATTTTGTTATTCATAAGATTGAATAATTACAAAAATACATCAAAATGTTAATTTATCTTCACGGACCTCTTGTTATTCAATTATATTAACATTTTAAGTAGCTTCATTTTTTTAATAAATTTAATTGATTTTACTAGCAAAAGGTTAATAATAGGGTTTACCAGTGAGATACAATGTTTAAGTTGGAATGCTTACACACACAATATGTGCATTAAGACTAATAACAATAAAGCTCATGCATCTTCTCACTTCAGTGGAAATTAGACTATTTAAACCATTT